>CM028142.1:11183008-11319739 GCA_016403345.1 Corylus heterophylla | reverse complement strand
TTTGACGTGCCAAAAGTGGCACGTCAACATTTATCGACGTGTTGAATATAACACGTCAGGATTTACTGACGTGTCACTATCTGACACGTCAGTAAATTTAAATTCAATTTTATTTTAAAAATTTTTATTTAAATAACATAATAATTTAATATTTACTGACATGTCAAAATTAGACATGTCAGTAAATATTGACGTGTTACTTTGACACGTCAATAAATTATTGACGTGTCAAAGTAGCACGTCAATAATTTATTGACGTGTTAAAATGGCACGTCAATAATTTATTGACGTGTCAAAATGACACGTCAGTAAATATAATGTTTATACATATATAATATAAAATAAACATGATTTATAAAAAAAAAATATATATGATAAAGGAATTTCGACGTGCCAAATTTGGCACGTCAGAATTCTTTTTTTTTTTTTATATATATATATATATAATATTATAAATTACTGACGTGCTAATTTAGCACGTCAGTATTTTTATTTTTACTTTTTTTTTTTAAATATCAGGTATATATATATATATATATTGTAAATTTCTGACGTGTTGATTTGACACGTCAGTAAATATAATGTTTATACATATATAATATAAAATAAACATGATTTATAAAAAAATATATATATGATAAAAGGAATTCCTGACGTGCCACATATGGCACATCAGGAATTCTTTTTTTTTTTTTTCTTTTTATATATATATATATATTCCTGATGTGCCTTGGAAGGCCATCATGGCCCATCGCATTTGCCTTCTAATTTTTTTATTTATTTTTTTATCTGGTATATATATATAAATATAATATTATAAATTACTGACGTGCTAATTTAGCACGTCAGTATTTTTATTTTTACTTTTTTTAAAAAAAATATCAGGTATATATATATATATATATTGTAAATTTCTGACGTGTTGATTTGGCACGTCAGCATTTATTGACGTGTCAAAACTAACACGTCAAAAATTTCTGACGTGCTAAAACTAGCACGTCAAAAAACAAAAAAGCGGGATATTCAATTTAATTTTCCCTCTTCTTTCTCTCTTTTATTATTTATTATTTCTCCAGATCTACTTTTCTTATTTAATTCCAAACTTTTTTTTCTCTCTCTTAATCTCCCTCTTCTCTCTCAATCTCTCTGAATCTCCCTCTTCTCTCTCACTCTCTCTGCACGGCTGCTAGAAGAAAAGCAGATCAAGAAGAAAAAAAAAACAAAAGGAGAAGAGAAGAGAAGCAGAAGAAAAAAAGAAAAAAAAAGAAGAAGAGAAGATCGGAAGATCGAAGAAGAAAAAAAAAAAAAAAAAAAAAAGAGAGAAGATCAGAAGATCGAAGAAGAAGAAGAAAAAAAAAAAAAAAAGGAGAAGAAAAGATCGCAGAAGAAATAAAAAAAAAAAAAAAAAAAAAAAAAAAAAAAAAAAAAGGAGAAGAGAAGAGGATCGAAGAAGAGAGATTTTGGATTTGAAGAAGCTCTGATTTGGTTTATTTTGATCTGATTTGAGAGATTTTTGATTTTTTATTTGAAGAGAAGAAGATAGAAGAAGGAAGAAGGATAAAGTTTATTTTTTGATTTGGGTTTTTGATTTTTTGGGTTTGGGTTTTTGAAAATTGAGGAAAGAAGAGAGAGAGAGAGAGTGCAAATGGAGGAAGGAAGAAGGCAGCAGGGAGAGAGCTGGGAGGAAGAAGAAACGCATCGTTTGCACTAAAAATATTTTAATTAAAAAAATCCAGAAAAATTTAAAAGAAAATAATTTTTTAATAATTTTAAATTTCCTGACGTGTCAATTTTGGCACGTCAGGAAATTTAAAATTATTAAAAAAATTAATTTTTCTTTTTTTAATTTTTTTATGGATTTTTTTTAATTAAAAAAATTTATTGACGTGTCAAAATTTGACACGTCAGAAATTTTTTTGACGTGTCAGAATTTGACACGTCAGAAAATTTTCCTGACGTGTTGGATTTAACACGTCAGGAATTTCTGACGTGCCAAATATGGCACGTCAGAAATTGCCAATTCCTGACACCCACATTCTTCACGACTGAAACACGTCAGGATTGCCCCGTCAGGAGGGTTTACTGACGTGTTAGACAGCCTGACACGTCAGGAAACCTATGTCAATAAAAAATCCTTTTTTTTTGTAGTGTACATTGCATTCTTTAATTTGGTCCATTCATCTTTTAAGCAAATCAACTACTTTTTTCTGACATGTCCGCACAAGAGGGAGGAGGGAGATTCGAACTAGTGACCTCCACTTTATTAGGCGTGGTCCAGCAAATCAACTATTAGATTTGTATGACTTACATGAGATGGACAACAAATGTAATAAAAAAAAAATTAAAAATTAATAAGTATTCTAAGAATCAAGTCGCAACACGAATTATGGTTGGAGAGATAGAGACAAGAGACAGTTAATATTTAATAAATCTTTAACTAACCTTAAGTTAGGCTATATGTGAGTTTCAGGTGCTTGCAGTAGTGGTAACAAATCGCATCCAAAGTAATGTGCCAATGTTTAATCTCTCCGCATTTAATGAAGCACTTATAAAAAGGGGAGCTTTTTTCTTCTTCTTCGACAACTTTCAGGCAACTCTTAGCACCTTCAATAATACAATGATAATAAGAATCTTCGCGATTCCGATGTGGATGATTCTCCTCACAATATTTTTCCCACCCTTCAAAGCATTGCGGCAGTATTGCTTCAACTCCATCAAGTTCAAATGAATGAACATATCCATTGGGCAGTGTAGAAGGAGAAAAAGAGGTAGCAGCAAGATTGTTGGCTTCCACCACTCCGAGAATAAAGATAAACAATTTTATCATCATAACATATTTCCAAGCCATAGAGTTTGTTCCACTTTAGAAACTTCCTACCTAACTTTGATGTATAAATCAAAACAACAGTTAAGGTCCAAACACTTATATATTCTATGCAATTGAATTATTAGAGGCACATGTAATATTATTTTATGAATTGATTTCTTGTATTGCATTTTAATTTAAATAAATTTTGTTTAGTCGTTGTGACTTTTGAAGGTGTGCTGTCTCTTAGTTAAGTGACTTCTGGTGTTAGCATTTTTTTAGTTACTCTTTTCGATAGGGTCTCAAGTTTTTTTTATTTTTTATTTTTTTTGATTCTTAGAAAAAAGTGAAGTAAAGTTTTTAAAATGCAATTAGTTTCAAATGAATAAGTGAAGGGAATGATCCACTAGTCATTATATGTTATATAAAAACATCCATTAAAAATATTTTTTAAAAAAAAAAGATTGATTCGAAAAGACAAATAGACATACAATATATTGGAAAAGAAATTCAAATATAATATTATTCATTTACAAAGAGACAACTCTCTCTCTCTCTCTCTCTCTCTCTCTCTCTTTCACTATATATATATATAAATAACTGTCATTAGTAATAGTGACTTTCCGAGGTATGAACTTTCTTAATTAGTAAAGTGATTTTTGGTGTTAAACCTTTTCTTTTAGTTGATCTTTCGGATATGGTCACAAGGTTACCAAAAAAAAAATCTTAATTTTTTAACTTTACTAAAAGTTAAAGTTAATTTGGAAAAATGAAATTAATTTCAAATGAAAAAATGAAGAGGATGATTCACTAGTAACTGTATGTTATATAAAAGCACCCATACAAAAGGTTTTAAAAGAAAAAGATTGATCGGAAAAGACTAATAGACATACCATATATATATATATATATATATATATATATATGAGAAGTGACTAGAAGCTCGAATTTTAACAGTAAAACTTTTTTAAGAAAACACTGGTTTTAGAAATTTCAAATTGACATTCGAAGCAAATAGAACATTATCATGGATGAAAATAAGTGTAACAAGCAAAATGCTAATGATATTTTATGCAAAATCAATCAGTGTCATTTACTCTATTTGCAATTAGCTCAATATAGTATCAAAATGAATTCAGAGTTTCTTGAGGTATGCAAAAAAATCAATTTACTCCCTATAGTCAATTTTATTCACTAATTTAACATATTACGTTCATTGACATTGACTTGAATTGAACACGTGTCACAATTTTCTTCGCTCTAACTTGTCACACTATCGGAATAAGAATAAAAAATTCCATGAGCACAACTGTGAGTATTCTAATGCATTTCAAAGCCATAGATTTTCTTTCACTTTAGAAACTTCCTAACTTTTATGTATAAATCAAAACAACAACTAAGGTTCAAGCCCTTATATATTCTGTGCAATTGAATGATTAGAGACACGTACAATAATATTCTATGAATTTGTTTGTTGTTAAAGTATTTTGATTTAAATAAATGCGATTTAGTAGTTGTGACCTTTCGAGGTATGCACTTTCTTAATTAAGTGACTTTTGGTATTAACATTTTTTTAGTTACTCTCTTCGATAGGGTCTCAAGTTTTTTTTTTTTTTTTGGTGCCTTTGATTCTTAGCAAAAGTGACATAAAGTTTTAAAAATGCAATTAGTTTCAACTAAACAAGTGAAGGGGATGATCCACAAGTCATTATATGTTATATAAAAACATCCATTAAAAATGTTTTAAAAGAAAAGATTGATTCAAAAAGACAAATAGACATACCATATATTGGAAAATGAATTCAAATATAATATTATTCATTTACAAAGAGACAACTCTCTCTCTCTCATAGTAGTGACTCTCCGAGGTATGGACTTTCTTAGTTACGTGATTTTTGGCATTAACCTTTCTTTTAGTTGATCTTCCGGATAGGGTGACAAGGTTACAAAACAAAAACAAAAACAAAAAATTGTTAACTTTTTAACTTTACCAAAAGTCAAAGTTAATTTGGAAGAATTGAATTAATTTTGAGATGAAAAAAAAAATGAAGATGACTGTGTTATATAAATGCACCCAAAAAAAAGGTTTTAAAAGAAAAAGATTAATTGGAAAAGACTAATAGAAATACCATATATATATATATATATATATATATATATGAGAAGTGACTAGAAGCTTGAATTTTAGCAATAAAAAAAAAAAAAAAGAAAAAAAATTAAGAAAACAATTGTATTAGAAATTTCAAAGTGACAATTGAAGCAAGGAAAACTTTATTATAGATGAAAATAAGTGTAATTTAATGCTTAAACAAGCAAAATCCCTAATGAAATTTTATGCAAAATCAGTCAATGTGGATTATCCTATTTCCAATTAGCTCAATGTGGTATCAAAATGAATTCAAAGTTCCCTTAGGTACACCGAAAAAACAATTTACTCGCTAGAGTCAATTCTGTCATCTAATTTAACAAATTAAGTTCATTGACATTGACTTGAATCGAACACGTATCACAATTTTCTTAGCTCTGACTTATCACGCTATCAGAACAAGAATACAAAATTACATGTCCCAATTGTGAGTTTTCTAATGCATTTCAAGCCATAGATTTTGTTTCACTGTAGAAACTTCATAACTTTGATGTGTAAAGCAAAACAACAGCTAAATTTCAAGCCCTTATATATTCTATGCAATTGAATGATTAGAGACACGTGCAATAATATTCTTTGAATTTGTTTGTTGTTAAAGTATTTTGATTTAAATAAAAGTGATTTAGTAGTTGTGACCTTTCGAGGTATGGACTTTCTTAATTAAGTGACTTTTGGTCTTAACATTTTTTTAGTCACTCTTTTAGATAGGGTCTTAAGTTTTTTTTTTTTTTTTTGATTCTTAGCCAAAGTGAAGTAAAGTTTTAGAAATGCATATAGTTTCAAATGAACAAGTGAAGGGGATGATCCACTAGTCATTATATGTTATATGAAAACATCTATTAAAAATGTTTTAAAAGAAATGATTGATTCGAAAAGACAAATAAACAAATAGACTTACCATATGTTGGAAAATGAATTGAAATATAATATTATTCATTTACAAAGAGACAACTCTCTCTCTCTCTAACTCTCACACTATATATATATATATATATATATATATATATAACTGTTATTAGTAGCAGTGACTCTTCGAGGTATGGACTTTCTTAGTTAAGCGATTTTTGGTGTTAACCTTTATTTTAGTTGATCTTTCGGCCAGGTTCACAAGGTTATATATATATAGTTAACTTTTTAACTTTACCTAAAGTCAAAATTAATTTGGAAGGATGGAATTAATTTCAAATGAAAAAAATGAAGAGGATGATCCACTAGCAACTGTATGTTATATAAAAGCACTCATACAAGAGGTTTTAAAAGAAAAAGAATGATTGGAAAAGACTAATAAACATACCATATATATATATATATATATATATATATATGAGAACCAAGTAGATGCTCGAATTTCAACAATAAAAAAAATTTAAGAAAACTATGGTTTTAGAAATTTCAAAGTGACAATCGAAGCAAATAGAACTTTATCATGGATCAAATAAGTTTAATAATTTAATCCTTAAACAAGCAAAATGCCTAATTGAAGTTTATGCAAAATCTGTCCATATGGTTTACCCTATTTGCAATTTGCTTAATGTGGTATCAAAAAGAATTCAAAGTTTCCTAAGGTATGCCAAAAAACCAATTTACTTCCTAGACTCAATTTTGCCTGCTAACTTAACATATTACATTCATTGACATTTGTAAAAGATACTAGGATCATGTTCTACGTCTAATCACCAAATATTTCAAAAACATGGAACTAAGACATTTAACAACATAAACCAAGCACATCGGAATTTAAACAACATCACAATCACGAAGTGGAATACCCTTTGAACACATCAAAGGTAAAAACCACTTTGGGATAGCCAAACCTAAAAAATCACTAAATGAAGATTCAGAGTTATAAGCTAGACAATACTCACTCTCTGGAGGACCTCTAGACTTTGTAAGAACAACAAGCTTCCTAACTTGTCTCCATCCTGACCATCTTCATGTTAGGATCTATGCATATATTTGAGAAGATGAACTTCAAATTTTTTTTTCTTATATACGCAGTGGATTAAAATGATCCCCAAGATATTTTCCCATCAAGATAAACATGCTTTTAGATTATTAAACAAACATATAAGTTATAATTCCTTAAATGCTGATTTGGCCTCTCCTAGGCATAAGGTCATTGAAGTGTCTGTTAGATCTTCTGACCTTGTTGGGCTTAATATTCGTAGTTGCAACACACTTGCATGCTTCATATATTCCTCCAAATTGATTTGTCCTTCATTGCGTTCTTCTTGTTTTTCAAGAACATAATTACGTTTTTCGCCAATTTTACGAACACTTGATCTCACATCAAGAATTTCAAGATTCCCCATCAAACTATCCAAAGATTTCTCCATATGAGCTTCTCTTTGATGACTGAAGATGACTATAAGCATGGGCTTATAATTGTTTTCGCTCAAGAACAAACAAAGAACAAGAAGGCATAAATTGGGAATTAAATCCCTAAGGTGGTTGTGTATCAACTCTAGGGGAAGAGTGAGTTTGTGTTTTTGTCTCTCACAAAAATCACAAGCTTCAAGCCAGAAACTTAATGAATTAATTATGGCTTCACCTGCTCCTCTATTTATAGTACTGGGTGGGGTGGAGAAAGCAGAGTTCTAATCGAAGTGGGACTAGGATTACAAGTCCTAATCCATTTATACTACACGGTTAAGGGAGCAAAAAAGACTCCCTTGCCCTTTTAGTGTCACACGGCCAAGAGGAGGAAAAATTCCTCCCTTGCCCTTGTGTGCTACTAATCGATGTGGTCTTTTTATGTCCAAAAATACATCAATAATAAAATACCACTCGTAATAGTACGAATCCCTGTACGATAGGGCTATATTGAGAGTGTCCTACCTCAAGGATTGCGTGGGTGTGGTCATCAAGCTTTTCAAGATCAAATATAACTTAATTTAAATGATAATTCAATTGTTTTGTTTTTATAAAAGTAAATGCATAAAAATAAAGATAAAAAATATGAGAGATAAAATAAGGGGTTGATTTCACCACTAACTGCATAACAATAGTCAATCCTAAATTAATAAGAGAAATTCATAATATGCATGATATAGGGCTCGTCTCACTCAAGTAATCAAGATAATATCATTATTAAGGAATAAGTATAACCCATCTTCAGTTGGCATAGACTGTCCACCTAACCACTAAGATATGATACGACCCGTCTTCCCTAGGTATAGATTATCTAATTCTTTAATAGGATACATACAATCAAGGGAATAGTATAATCCATCCGGTTGGCACGAACTGTCTACCTAAATTACACTAAACTAGGGTATAGTACAATCTGTCTTCCCAAGGCATGACCTATCTAATCCTCTTGATCATTTGTCAATTAAAACCGTTGTATAACAATCTTTCACATAATCACAAAAAAATGAAGGATTGTGTTCAACCAGTATAAAAGACTTTCTAAGACAAGAGAATAATTTCATAATGATTGAATATAAATATTAAATACAATTCTCAGAGTTATACAACCATCATGCATATAGGAAAAATCAAATTAAAATACAATTAAAAGTTAAATACTCTTTCGCCCCCTGAGGTTTAAATTCTTTATTTTTTATCCCTTAGGATTTCATTTTTATCATAGGAGGTATCTGTAGTTTTTATAAAAACAAAGATGGTACCTTCGTTAAAATTCCATCCAAAACTTAACGAAATGCCATGTTAGCACCAATCAAATGTCGTAGCATGTCATATAAATAATTTTTTAAAGAAAATATTTTTTTTAAAAAAAGAAAAAATTACATTTTTTCAAAAAAAAAAAATAAATAAGAAAATAAGAAAAAAAAAAATTGGGTGGCTTATTGGCCATTTGGGGGGTGGCTAGCCACCCCATTTGGCCAGATTGGGGTGGCCGAGCCACCCCCAAGGAGGCAAAGGGGTGGCCGAAACCACCCCCAGTGGGTTTGGGGGTGCTTTCAGCGACCCCCTTTGGCTCCATGGGGGAGGCAAGAAGGGCATCAAGGACTGTTGCAGAGACCTGCAAGAATACCCATTTCGTTAGAGACCCAAACAACAAAGATAGATAGAGCATACGAAAAAGAGAGCGTACCTAAGGAGAGCCCAAGAAGACAAGGGGCTTCTTCTTGGAACAGAAGCTTAGAGAAGAAGATGAAGAGGTGGAACTCTGGAAATAGAAACAATGACGAAGCATCAACGAGGAATTCATCATTGTCTCTTTCTCTCTCTTTGTTCAACGGCTACCGGATGGGGGTGGCCCACTGGGGGAGGTTTCGGCCACCCTCAATATATATATATATTTTAAAAAAATATAAATTTTTAATTTTTTTAATCTTTTTGAAAAAAAAAATCTTAAAAAAATTAATTATATGTCATGTGGCGACATTTAATTAGGGCTGACATGGCGTTTCGTTAAGTTTTGGACGTAATTTTAACGGAGGTACCATCTCCGTCTTTATGAAAATCACAGGTACCTCCTGTAATAAAAATGAAACCCTAAGAGAGAAAAAATAAAGAGTTTAAACTCAAGGGGGCAAAAGAGTATTTAACCCTACAATTAAACCATTGTTACTTGGAAAGGGCTACATCAGCGCCCTATTACAAATTTAGTTGCTCATCCTAGTGCTGGGATGGCCTCCTTCCATGTTCCTCTTCTCTTCAACTCTTCAGACTTGCAAGAAAATCATTTGTATCTAAAACTAAGCACACCTACTCTTAAAGAATAATTAATCACCAAGAGGAGGATAAGCATGAAGAGAAGCCCCCACCAAACAGTCACAAAGAAGAACAAAAGTAGTGAAAAGAGTCGATGGGTGCTGACAAAATCATGAAGGAGCTGGAGAAAAAGCTCGAGCAGAAGTTTGCGGAGATGGATCGCAAGGATGTGGAAAGAAAGTCAACGATGATTGACAAAGTGTTGATGGGGATAGGCTCACCCTTCATTAAACGAATGAGCTACCTGAGAAGTTCAAACCTTCCGAGATGCTGAGCTTCATTGGGACAGGAGATCCCATTGAATAGTTGGGTAATTTCCAGACCAACCTAGACCTCCATGCTAGCTTAGACAAAGTGGCATGTCGCGCTTTCCCCCTTACCCTCTCGGGAAGCGCTAGGGATTGGTTTCAAAAGCTACCCCCGAACTCAGTTGACAAATTTGAAGACTTGTGCAAGAAGTTCCTAGCCCATTTCCTGGCTACTAAGGTAAGGAAGAAGCCGTCGCGTCATCTACTCACCCTTTGACAACGGGATGGTGAATCTCTAAAAAAGTTCATTATCTGGTTCAACCTGGAGTAGACAGAGGTTCAGAATCCTCTTGAAGATATGATTTTTTTCGCACTTTAACAGAGCATATCTCCCGAGGAGTCGATAATGAGGAAGTTAGCCCGGAAGCCGCCGGCCACCCTCTAGGGGTTGATGGATAAGATTGGAGAATTCATTAACCAAGAAGAAACATTGAAGGCATTAACTAGCTCAAAGAGACTAGAAGAGAAAAAGAAGAAGGATCCTGAGAAGTCAGGGAAGAAGTACAAAAGAAGAAAAAGTTCAAAGACTTTGACTTCACGCCATTTACTACCGGGGTTCATGAGATATTGATGGAGATCAAGAATGACCTGGATTTCCGAAGACACCCCAAGATCACATGTGTTCCTCTAAGCAGGAATAAAGACAAGTATTGCGAGTTTCACAAAGGAGCTAACCACAATACCGAGGGTCTATAGTCCTCCGTATGCTCATTGAGAAATTCATTAGGAATGGAAAGCTAGTCCGGTTCATAGGAGAACAAAGAAGTCAACAGAATGACAACCGAAGAGGCATTCCCCAGGAGTACAAGCCTCGGGAGTACCCCTAGCGAGAACAGCATAGGGACCATCGCCCCCAGGGCAATAGCAGGGGTAGGGAGAACCGGGATCGGGAGAGACCACCCCGAGTCAATGAAGAGTGAAAAGCCGATCATCGATGGGAGTGAAGCAGGAGCCAGTGCCATGAAGAGGTTGGGAAGCAAGGCGCACTAGCTGAGATCTGGACGATTGTAGGCGGCTCCGGAGGAGGTGGAGAGTCTAACTCTTCAAGAAAGGCTTACGCCCGACAAGCGAAAAATTGGGAAGTTTATTCTGTTGGAAGACCTTTGAAGTTCTGGAAGAAAGAATCCCCAGTGATCGGATTCTCAGATGAAGACTACGCGGGAGTGATACTCCCGCACAAAGAAGCCTTAGTCGTCACCCTAACCGTGGTTAATCATAAAGTCCACTAGATCCTAGTGGATAATGGGAGCTCAGCTGATATTCTATACCTCATAGCCTTCAAACAACTCAACATCCCATGGGAGAGGATCACCCCGGTGTGTCTCACATTGACAGGATTCACAAGAGAAAAAATACAACCGCTCTGATGCATCGAGTTATCATCAATGGAGGGGGTTATCATCAAAAGCCCCAGGCACGCTTAGTCTTTTCAATTCAAAAATCGAGGCGAAGTTACCTTGACTCGGATGTTCGAATGGAGGGGGTTATCATCAAAAGCCTCGAGCATGCTCAGTCTTTTCAATTCAAAAACCAAGGCCAAGTCACCTTACCTTGGATGTTCGAATGGAAGAGATTATCATCAAAAGCCCCAAGCACGCTTAGTCTTTTCAATTCACGGGAGAACAAATACAATCACTCGGATGCATCGAGTTATCATCAATGGAGGGGTTATTATCAAAAGCCCTGGGCATGCTCAGTCTTTTCAATTCAAAAACTAAGGCCAAGTTACTTTGCCTCGGATGTTCGAATGGAGGGGGTTATCATCAAAAGCCCCGAGCATGCTTAGTCTTTTCAATTCAAAAACCGAGGCCAAATTACCTTGACTCGGATGTTTGAATGGAGGGGGTTATCATCAAATGCCCCAGGCACGCTTAGTCTTTTCAATTCAAAAGCCGAGGCCAAGTTACCTTGTCTCGGATGTTCGAATGGAGGGGGTTATTAGCATGTTATTAAACAACATAGCAACTAAAGCACAAAGTCATAAAATTTTCAAAATGTTTCTATTAACAGAAGTGCAAGAGTTTACAAAATCTAGGAGTTTGAGTTTTCACCCTCCTCCATTACATCATCAGAAGGCACTGTCGGTAAATCAGGTTCAGGCGGATGAGCATCGTACACATTGATCAAAGGAACGTCGTGGATCAATTCCTTCCCGATCAAGTACATCTCATCAGTCGCAGATAAAGGAAGTGGGAGATACGTCGCTTCTACCTCCTTGAGATCCATTGGATACTGGTCAGGCTTTGTGACCAGCTCTTGCATATTCTCAAAGCCCCAGTTGAATCTATGAACCCACAACAGGTCCTGGAACCAGGGAAAGAAAGACATCTGCTTGATAGCCCTCGAAGCTTTGGCCTTCTAGAACCGGTACTTTGTTCGCAATTTCTTGCATTCCCCCTCCATACCTTTTACCAAGGAGTCAGCAGTAGATGGCCCATCTTACCCTCTCTACCGATCTCGCCAGGTGCGCCTTCAATTTTTCAAGAGCTTGCGGGAATCTTCAAGAGCCTTCCGAGTGTTCTCTGACTGAGTAATCAACTTGTTGAACTCCTCGGTAGTCCGAGTAGCGAATTCCCAGTTGCTCTTAAATACTTTTCAAGCCAATTATAGTAATAATAAAAAACCCCTCATAGAGCGGGTTATGTGCTAGTTGTACTTAGTTTGTGACATTTTTCTTTCAATAAAGTTATTTTTAATATTAAAGAAGAAAGAAAGGGGATTTCCCAATGTAGGTAGCTAATATATATACCAGAGAGACCTGCAATTATATTAAAATTACAAACCTCTAAAAAATCCAAAGAAGAAGCCAAAATACAATTTATGTACCTCCATCTTGATGCCTTAAGAAGTTGTAAAGTAAAATTTTTTCACAAGGTGGTCTACATGCATGAGGCATAAAGTGGCCTCATTGAATATATTACAACACCAATATTTTGTGAAATAGCTTTCCAACAGGCCAGCAAATCTACTTGCCAAATAAGAAAAGAAAAAAGAAAAATCCTACAAATTTAAAAACAAGGCATAATCCACCAAACTCCAAATTATGAAAAACCAAAGAGACCAAGCAACCAACTTTAAACATACAACGCCAACGAGGATCTTTTTGATAGATGCGATCCACACAAAGAAAGCCATGCTTCAGGTACACAGAATTTTCCTATATGCTTGCACTGTATACACATGTGTTGATGCATGTACTGAAGCAAGTGGGAACATGAACAAAGGGAAAAGAAGGTTTGCAGAGAAAGAATAAAAGAAAGGAATAATTATTGTTACATGCTGATCAATTTCTCAATCACGTAATGTGATAAATTTGAGTAGCTTCTTAGAGGCCTCTTCCAAACAAAATTTTGGGAATAATCTTCTTAATATATACCAGCTTTAAATAAACTTTACAATAATTCCACAACTCATGTTCATAGGTTGATGGGTTATAGTTAGCTAAAGATAATAATTGTTAGAATATATGGAAAATATTTATTTTCATTAAAAAGCCTTTGAATCGTGTGGAGAACGTACTAACTTCCTAATTCTCTAGACAAGGCCAAAACTTGGCTCTGATATCATGTTCAAATAGCTTTGATACCATGTTGAAATAATGATGATATGGAAATAATAACAGAAGCAATATATAGAGAAAATGACACAAAGAGCTTAGGGGTGGTTCGGTGTTAGACACGCACGTCCACCTCTCGGAATACCCCTTAGGACTACATTGTGCTTATTAACTTGATTTGTCTACAATACAAAAGTTTCTATTTATAGGATAATGTCTAAATACAAGTATAGTAATCAAATCCCCTTGATTTGATTACAATTAGCCTATAAATAGAGAATATTTGATATCAATATAATTATGGAATATATAAAAAATATTATATATTTTCCATATATTCTAACAATCACTACAAGAAAGTTACCCTAAACTATTAGTCGCCCCTAATAGTTAAGTATTAGCGTCCACATCAAAGTGGACGCTAATAATGGGTCGAAAGGTTGACTATTAGCGTCCACTTTACAGTGGACGCTAATAAGTCGACCCTAATATACACGTGGGAATTATTCAAGGGGTGGGAAAAATTTAAGCGGCCAAAAAAAAAACTTTTAGCGTCGACAGTATACCAATAGTGTCCACTTGAGTGGACGGACGCTAAAAGCTGGAAAAAAAGAAAAAAAAATCAAATAAAAGATCAATAGGGTCGACCTTAAAGAGTACGTAGAAAAATTAAAAAAAAATAAATAAATAAATAAAATTGATGACCAATAGAGTCCACTAAAAGTGGACGTTGAAGTAAAGAGTAGGTAGAAAAAAAAATAAAAATTGAAAATTAAAATTGATGACCAATAGCGTCCACTAAAAGTGGACGCTAAATACCAATTATTAGGGTCAACTTTTCTAAAGAGTAAGTAGAAAAATTAAAAATTAAAAATTAAAAATTAAAAATTAAAATTGATGACTAATAGCGTCCACCAAAAGTGGACGCTAAAGACCAATTATTAGGGAGAGTAGGTAGAAAAATTAAAAAATTAAAATTGATGACCAATAGTGTCTATCAAAAGTGGACGCTAAAGACCAATTAGTAGGGTCGACAAAGAGTAGGTAGAAAAATTAAAAAATTAAAATTTATGACCAATAGCGTCCACTAAAAGTGGACGCTAAAGACTAATTATTAGGGTCGACTTTCAAGAGTAGGTAGAAAAATTTTAAAAAAAATTTAAAATTAAAATTGATGACCAATAGCGTCTACCAAAAGTGGACGCTAAAGACCAATTATTATGGTCGACTTTGTTGACCCTAAAGAGTAGGTAGAAAAATTAAAAAATTAAAATTGATGACGAATAGCGTCGACTAAAAGTGGACGCTAAAGACCACTTATTAGGGTCGACTTTCCTAAAGAGTAGATAGAAAAATTTAAAAAAAAATTAAAAATTAAAAATTAAAATTGATGACCAATAGTGTCCACTAAAAGTGGACGCTAATACTTAAGTATTAGGGTCGACTTTGAAAGTCGCCCCTAATAATTAAGTATTAGGGTCGACTTTGTGGAGGCTAAAGAGTAGGTAGAAAAATAAAAAAATAAAAAATTGTGCCCGATAGCGTCCACTTTTAGTGGACGCTAATACTTAAGTATTAAGGTCGACTTTGATAGTCGCCCCTAATAGTTAAGTATTAGGGTCAATTTTGTGGACGCTAAAGAGTAGGTAGAAAAATAAAAATACAAATTAAAAAAATAAAATTGATGCCTAATAGTGTCCACTAAAAGTGGACGCTAATACTTAAGTATTAAGGTCGACTTTGAAAGTCGCCCCTAATAGTTAAGTATTAGAGTCGACTTTGTGGATGCTAAAGAGTAGGTAGAAAAATAAAAAATAAAATAAAATTGTGCCCAATAGCGTCCACTAAAAGTGGATGCTAATGACTGAGCATTAGCGTCCACTTTGGTGGACGCTAAAGCTCTTCTAAAAAATTAAAAAACAAAAAGAATAAAATTAAACTACAAGCTCAATAGCGTCCACTAAAGCTTTTTGAAAGGTAATGTATAACATAGATGGACTTATAACATACATTGAAACTAAATCTTTAGATATTTAATTATTGTAGTAGTATGTATTTGTATATTTATATCATATTATATATGAATAATTTGTTATTATATAATCACATGATTTAATAATCAGTTGATCATGTCATATAATCATATAAATTATAGTGATAATACATTATACTTAAATATTATGAAACTTAATTCATGAAGAATAGGACAAAGTTTTCTAAAAAAAAAAAAAACATTATTAGATCATGTTCATATGTATTATCATTCTAATTACACTAGAGCATACTTAATTAACTAATTAACTATGATCTAATGTAATTAGAATGATAATACACATCATCATATCATTGTTTTTTTAAAATAGTTAACTTACTTAGTAATACTAAGTTTTTTTTTTTATTTTTTTTTATTTTTTTAAGGAAAATCATTCTTATTTCATTAATAGATAAATCAAGAGCATTAAAACTCTTACAATCACAGAACATAACGTTCTGAAAGATCCTAACCGAAACTAAAAGATCAAAGTCGTAACTAAAAGATTACACATCAAAGACGCCAAACATCCGCTAACCTATAACTAATCTTTAGTTGGAATAACAGATCTGTACTAGGCAGACACAAACTAATGCATAGGTAGCTTTTATTCCTCGACCTTGGGATCAAAAGGATCACATGCCGACACACATTCTCCTGAACCCGAAAGCCAGGATATCGTTCACATCCACAACCCCAGGGGTCTGGACCAAAATAACAAGCGAGCAGATCAAGAGAGAGGATGTGACCTTATTACAAGCAGCAAGAAAACAATAAAAATACAAGGAAAATCAAAGCAATACAACTAAAAATTTAAACATAGGAGCACATTAGGCGGATGACAGTAGCCGGAAGAAAAGCCGATCACGTGCTTGTCGAAAACCAATGCGTAGATGGCGCTGGAAGCACATCGCGGTGGGGACGAGTGAAAAGACCCAGCAGAAGACAGTAAACGGCAAAGTTGGCGCGGAGGGGATCGACGACACACTCAAAGAATTGGGGGAAAGTTTGAGTGAATCCCCCATGAGCGGCACCCACAAAGTGTGCCCAAACAAACACCTAGCAAGAAAAAATAAACAAGCAAACAAAGAACAACAACAGGGAAACGAAAGCGAAATCCAAAACACAAAAAAGAAAAGAAACACAGATCGGGGAAGAGAGGGGGGAAGGAAAATGGGGAAGTAATACTAAGTTAGTATATATTAACGAACAAGTATGTATAATATATATATTAAGTAACATATAATTTGTTTTTGTCAAAATAACCTATAGTAAATTATACTAGGTTAGTAATTTAATATATTAACTTAGTTAATATGTTAGTTTATTAAGTAACTAGTTATTAAGTCTCTAGGTACTTAATTGTTGTATTTGTATGAGTTTGTATTCTTTCTTTTGACTTACGTCATATATATTATATATGTATATTTTGTTATTATATAATCATATGATTTAATCATCAATTGATCATTTTATATAATCATATAAATTATAATGGTAGACCATATGACGTAACATCTAACTTATAATGATATCTACAGCATAATACTCTAAACATAACAACAGCATATATCTCTAAACAAACACATTGTTGATTCTAATATTAATCACTTAATTTGTGATATATATGATCATATGATATAATAATTCACATAATCTTTTTTTTTTTTTTTTTTTCTAATTACAATTCACATAATCTTTAGATCATGTGATCTACCACTTAACTTAATAGTAATACTAAGTTAGTATATAGTAACTAACAAGTATGTATATAATATATATTCATATATATAATACTCATACAAATATTAAGTAACATATAATTTTTTTGTTTGTCAAAATAACCTACAGTTAATTATAGTAAGTTAGTAATTTAATATATATTAACTTAGTTAATATCTTAGTTTATTAATTAACTAGTTACTAGTTAGTATGTCAATACTAATATATAACACACACATGTATAATAAAATAAGTAATATACATAGAAGTATTGAGTAACATTTACTTAATTATATTTACTTAATATATATTAATTAACTAAATAATATGTTAATTTATGACCTAACTAGTTAGTATGTCAACTAATACATACACATAAATATTAAATTATTCATATAACATATACTATTTAATTACTAATATATATATATATATATATATATATAGGGCTCTGCCTGTTGCTCTGATGATTCATGATAACTTGACGGATCGCACGGCCATCGTGCCGGCGACGCATCATTCAAATTTCTGCCCTATCAACTTTCGCTGGTAGGATAGAGGCCTACTATGGTGGTGACAGGTGACGGAGAATTAGGGTTCGTACCTGGTTGATCCTGCCAGTAGTCATATGTTTATCTCACAGATTAAGCCATGCATATGTAAGTATGAACTAATTCAGACTGTGAAACTGCGAATGGCTCATTACATCAGTTAATATATATATATATATAGGTGCTTAATTATTCTAAAAATATTGTAAGTATAATTTTTTTTTTTAAAAAAAAAATCCTAAATAGCGGCGACCAATTTTGTTGCCGCTGATTATGCTCAATTTTTGCGCCAACAAGTGGTGCGCGCGGTGTCTGAAATTTTCGAACCAAAAATTTCAGACATCGTGTTTTTTCCCCCCAAACCTCAAAAACACCAAAATCCCTCAAATTTCTGAAATTTCTGCCTCTCTCTCCCTCTCACTGACCTCCCTCATCACTCTCACTCTGTCTCTCACTCTGTCTCTGACTCCGGCGCTCGTCTCTCTCTCTCCGGCGCACTAAGCTCTCTCCGACAGCTCTCTCTCCGGCGCACCTTTGAATTGATGTATGTGATTAATGTCTTGCAGTGTGATTTTTGATTGCAGGCAATGGTTCCTTTTCAAGCGTTGCAGGCATTTGGAGTCTCTGTTGATGCCGTGTGCCCCAGAAGAAGGGCGGCGATATCCGCCAGACCGCGCTCATCGATCTTACGGTCATCGTCTCTCTCTCACTCTCTGTTATTTTTATTTTTCTCTGTTTTTGTATTTAAGTTTTTGGGTTCTTGTTCTATGAGATTTTTCATCTTCAAATTTCTACCTTTTCTTGTCCTCTACCATGTTCTCTTTGTTCTTGTCTAAACCCCATTTGTAGAAATTTGTTTTTGGATGAATGAGCATCATTTTACTAAAACAAACTTACCACTGTGACACACAACTACCATCATATGCAAGACAAATTTACTCTGCAACAAACCGAGACCACCTTCTACAGACAAACAACAAACTACAAAGACATTAGAGACTCCTTCAAATCAAACTGATTAACAGCTTTATTTACATAGAATTCTATCTTGAAGCCCCAATCTGCAACACAGATCCCTATTTATTTCAGATTTCTTGAATTTCCTTGCACGCATTACTCAAGTCCTGATTTCCCAATCAGTCCCTTTGAGAATCCGCTCCTCTGTTTTCAGCACAATGCCCATTTCTTGAAATTCCCATTTGGTAATTGTACTGTGAGCTAATTTCAGCTGACGCTAGCAAGAGAATGCATCTAATAAAAACTATGTACATTAAACATACATGAGGCTATGGTTTTTTGAGTGATTGTGTTGAATTTTTTTAGCTTTTTGGCTAAAGCTTGTTTTGGCGGTGTGACAGTGGAGAAGATGCATTTTTAGAATTTATTTTTTTATTTTTTATTTTTATTTGGGATGGTGCGCTGGCTTTAAAATAAGTTGGGTCTTATGTGTTTTGGTCATCTATTGTGGATACGAATAGTTGTCTAGTTATTAAAGTTTTAGTGGTATAATGGTGGTGTCTTACATAATTTTGATGTTGTGATATTGTGGATTTGGTGTTGCAGAAAAATATCTTGAGCGAAATGGCCATTAGGAATCCTGGTTTAATTGCTTTATTTGATGTGGATGGGACCCTTACTACTCCAAGAAAGGTACCGATTTTCTTCTCTGATTCATTTTGCTTGCTAATTTTGTTCCATTGTATTGTTTATATTATTATGGTCACAGCAGCATAGGATATATGTAAGCAAGTTGTTATTTCTTAGACTTATTGCATGGAAGTAACATTTCCATGTATCCGCTTGAAATTGTCTTTGATGCAACTTTTTCCACTCAAATGCTAGGTGGTCACTCCAATGCTGTTAGAATTCATGCGGGAACTTCGAAAGGTAATTGCTTAGCTATAAGAGCTAAGAACCCAAAATCTGTTTGATTATTACATTTGTTTCAACATGATCTAAAAATATACTTTGGTTCTTAGCTTTCAAATGTATTTTTCATGTGAATATTCGTCATGAACCTTGAAGCATTATGTTTTCTATGGATTATAAATGAGTTTCAAGTCTAACCTTTATAAGCATTATCTGATTGGTTTTCAATAGTTCTCAAAATCAGGGCCAAATGCAGTTGTCTACTTCACAATTTTTCATATGTACATGACTATACTATTAAGTGTCTCTTTTCTCTTTGCAGTTATTGATGACTACGATTATGTATTTTCTGAGAATGGTCTTGTGGCTCATAAAGCATCTTATTAGTTGTTCTTCTGCGAGCCTATCGTAATAATGGATAGTGAGAATGGCTATGGGTGTAGGTTATAGAGTTGTATGGTAGACTAAAACTCTGTACAAAACATTTTCTAGCATACTATATTTATCAATTCCGTGTCCTGATGGATTGAAAATGTGCAGGAATTTATCAGTTTTACACTCCATTATATTGCTGACTTGGATATCCCTATAAAAAGGTTAGTGTTATGAAAGCCTAAATATGTTTGTGTATGTATTTTAAGCTTGGTAAGATTTCCTTTTTATAAATGTTTTTAGGGGAACATTTATAGAGTTTTGAAATTTCCAGCCTTAAATTCATGAGTAAATCTTGCACTTGGCTGCACTAGCTATCAATATTCTGTCAAAATTCCAGCAAATTAACTGAATGCCAAGGAAATGCAAATATTCTCCTCTCAATCTTCGTATTTGTCCACAGCCAAAATCCATATTTATTAATTTTTGCCTAGACCAAGGAAATGCTAAGCAACTGAAAGTTAGTTCATTCAGCTACAATTTCTTTTACGCATACAGGGCAGCTATGGGAGAATTGCCTAACCCAAAACACTTAGCTTAGGTTATTGGAATAAAAACGTATTACCTAAACAGAATGAGATAACCATAATCTATGGTTAACTCTCCATATTCTTTTTATTGTCTTTTCTCAAGTAAGCTACCGAATTGAACAAGGATGAAAGTTGGAAAAGATATCCTTACCGCCAAACATGCACATAATTTTTCAGTTTAATGGATCTCTTAAACCAGCATATAATGATTATAAAATAGAGCCCAAAATGGATTCTAAGGCAGCCAAGAGAAATCCAAGTTCCACGAATGTATGAATCTGTTCCCTGGTTCTACGATTGATCGCACTTGGAGTGCGATCGATCGCAGTACCAGTGGGTTTTCAAGTAGGTTTTTTATATTTTGCGATCGATCGCACTCCAAGTGCAATCAATCGCAAAATGTCGAAAACCTACTAATACTGCGATCGATCGCACACGATTGTGCGATCGATCGCAGATTTTTTTTATTTTTTAGGACCATTAGGGTCCACTTTGTGGATGCTAATGGTTAACTATCAGCGTCCACTTTGGTTTGGACACTGATAGTTAATTTTTTTTTAAAATTTTTTTAGGACCATTAGGGTCCACTTTGTGGACGCTAATGGTTAACTATCAGCATCCACTTTGGTTTGGACGCTGATAGTTAAATTTTTTTTTAAATTTTTTTAGGACCATTAAGGTCTATCTTGTGGACGCTAATGGTTAACTATCAGCGTCCACTTTGGTTTGGAGGTTTGGACGCTGATAGTTATTTTTTAAAAAAAATTTTTAGGACAATTAGGGTCCACTTTGTGGACGCTAATGGTTAACTATCAGCGTCTACTTTTAGTGGACGCTAATGGTTGACTATTAGGGTCGACTATGGCTTTCGTTTACATCATCTTTAGGGTCAAAACATTTCGACTTTTAGGGTTGATAAAGTGGACGCTAAAAGTGATCATTAGGGTCGACTTTAAGTGGACGCTGATAATTACGCATTTGATTATTAGGGTCGGACTATTAGCGTCGACACCTTTAGGGTCAAAAAGTCGACGCTGTTGTCAACAGCGTTCACTTTAGGACTTTTAGGGTCGACTCCAAGTTGCCCCTAAAGACCTAAATTCTTGTAGTGAATAATAACACTATCTAATAAAAGGTAAATATGATAACAATGAGATAATACAAGAATGACTAAATAGCTAAGGTATTATTCAAACATTGAGCTGTTGTTGCCACATAATATTATTGTCCCTGCACGTACTTCCTTTGGGCATCTATAATGTTATGTTCGTTACAACCCATTTTTGTCATATATAGGTTTGGGTGCGAAGAAATGTTTCTTTTTACGTCCATGGAAGTAGAAATTTTATCCTTTATAAACCATCTCTATAATGATTAGGCCTAGTAGTCAAGGATGATAAATTTCAATATTGGTGCTAGCTAACTTGGTAAGGGTGGCAATGGATTTCTAAGCTGGCAAGAAAAGAAGGTGGGGAGATTAAAAACGAAAAACAGAGAAATGAGAAAGGAAAAGAATATGTAAAGATGAAGAACATGATAATGCAAGAGAATAAAGGAGCTTGCACACGAAGAAATGACAGTTTTATTTATGAATGCATTTTGGGGAGTGTTTTTATTTTCGAGTACTTGAAAAAATGTTCTGATGCGACATAAAATAGAAAACGGTTTTTGTGTCTTTAGTAGTGTTTTGTGTTTAAGTTGTTTGCTAATGTTTCTCTTTTGAGAAGAAGAAACAAAAGACAAATAAATAAATAAATCAAACTAACAAATGAAGCTGAAAGTTTGAAGACAAAGGAAAAAAAAAAAAATTAGGTTCATTATAACCTGCTTCTTCCCTACTTTTGGGGGCATTGCAAATTTTTGTTTTGTCTGACAATAGAAATTTCTTCCTTTGTAAACCATCATACGGAGAGTTAGGCCTAATACTAGTGAATGCTTAACTTTGGTGAATATTGTAATAAATATCTGAACTTCCAAGAAAAGAAGTTGAGAAGAAAAAGAAAAAGATAAAAGCAAGAGAATAAATGATTATGTAGAGAGAGAGAAAAAAATTGATGAAAAAGAAAAGAAAATAAGATTTGGAGAACAAGAAAAGGATATATTCAAGAGAATAGAGAAACCTGCATTAAAGAAAAGAATGTTTGGAGACTAAGGAAAAAAGAAATGAATAATTATGTTCATTATAATTCATATCAATCACAGTTTTGGAAGCATAGCAATATTGTTTTATTTCTTCTACCAAATCGTCTTTGTAAACCATCTTTGTGATAGTTAGAAGGCGGAACAGATTTCTATTTTCTTTTACCAAAAGGAAAAAAAAGGCACAACAAGCTTCAAGTTGTAAAACAGGTACTACAGTACTCTCCTTCTCTCATTTCTTTCCTCGGTTACACTTTTATTTTATTTTATTACCATTATGTTTTAGTGATACTTTAACATGTATTTCAAAGATTTTGTAGAAGCTTAAACGTTCATATTTTTTTTATAGTACCTGTTATTGGTCTATTTTGTCCTGCGTGATAAAATCATACACATGACCCAACTTACATGCATAAGAATTACAAGCATAAGTTTTTTTTTTTTTTTTTTTTTTCTAATCAAATATGGGAAAATGGACTAACTACATGGAATCAAACAATAAAATCGAAAGGGTGGGCACCCCAACGACAACAAGGATAAGTTAAAAGATGATTGTTGTTGAGAGTATAACAAAAAAAAAAAGTCAAATAAATTATCCAATCCAATAGTTTTTTTTTTTTTAATCATAGACCAAGAAAATGACAAAAAGAAGAAGATGATAACCAAAAAAAAGAAGATATTTTTGTACATGCCAAAAGATTGGCTGCCTGCTATAGCAGGGGATTTATAGTGATTGGTGTTTATATTTTAGTCTTTGATTTTTCTTCCACCCAGCTGCTCATTATCCTAATGGGATTCAGTTTGTTTGAAAGATGTGAGAGAATATATGAGGCCCCCACTTGTATCAACGGGTGACTAGGCTGAACAAGCCTGCAAATAAAGCTTATAAAAATTCTCTTATATTTGCTAAAATATAAATCCTAACCCAACCCGGCCAGAAGACATATCTAAATTTTTATTTATTTATTATTATTTTTTTTTGATGTGTTTGATTTTGGATAGTGCATATGATGAGTGATGAGTATCACATGGGTCCTGGACCAGAGAGTTGTACTGAAATATATTTACCCCAAGCCCTAGGCGTCAAATTTGTTTAGTTTTTGGTCTTGAGAGGATATCGATAAATGTATGTTAATTAAGTGCAAATTCCTGTGTTTGAGAATATAAAATTAGTACCCACTTTTGCGAATCTAATTTGACTTCATTCGTTCATGAAGACCCAACAAATTATTAGCATATTTTATAATGTTTACAAACCATTAGCTCTACATATCATACTATCATACTAACCACCTTTGGGTTTTGTGCCTCTTTGTCTTAGAGAGTAAGATGGGTGTTAGGTACAGTAAGATCAGTCAGCAGAAGCCCGTCAAATGGCATCACTTGCAGCTCATAGAGAAGCTGGAAAGTGGTGAAAATGAGGATGCAATTCGTGATTGCTCGCTGTGCGGAAATCCTCTATTGGGAAGTCGTGGCTACAAATGCCGGAAATGCAATTTTTTGCTTCATGAATCATGCCCTGAGCCAACAGAACACAAGACAAAGATAGAGGCCACACATAATTTGGGAAATACACATCACTTGATCCCCATGAAAGAGCTCAACAACAATGGCCAGGAGAAAGTTGTTTGCTCACTGTGCGAGGAACCAGTATGGTGTTTGTTAGGTAACAATAGGCCAACCATTTACAAATGCTCCATCCCCAAATGCAGCTTCCTTCTTCATGAACCATGTGCAGAACTACCCAAAAAGACAAAACACCCTCAGCACTTCTCAGACCACAACCTTCGTCTTTACCCGCCAACACAGACTCAATATTGTTGTCGTGCTTGCGGTAAAGTTTTCAGTAGATGCTTCTTTTACAAATGTTCCCAATGTCATTATTGGCTCCACATCAGATGTGTTTCTCGTTGTCGAATTAGTGTTGACAAGTGTAACCCACACACATTCATCCCCACCCGAAATCCGATCCAATTCACTTGCGAAGTCTGTGGTGTACAACACACTGACATCGCCTTTCATTGTAGCAATTGTCTAATCTTGATTCACTCTGACTGTGTTAAATTTCTAGGCACCATCAAAGTTAGAGGACATGATCACTCCCTCACTTGCACCTTCTCTCTCAGTCAAGACAAAAAGCACATGTGTGAAGTCTGTTACCAAGAAGTGAATACAAAGTATGCAGCTTACTGTTGTGATGATCACAGGTGTAATGACATTGCCCACTTGCAATGTGCATATTGGATTAGGAAGGTGAATGAAACCAATGATTCCATCGACTATGCAACTCATTTGGTCGAGGGAAATGATCTGAAAGACGATGAAAAAGCTGCCCCTCAGGAGATCGAACATTGGAGTCATCCTCAACATAAATTAATCCTTAAAAATGAAGAGTTGCAAGTTGTCAAGTCTTGTGAGGGGTGTATGCAACTTATAGTGTTGTCCCCATTTTACGGCTGTGCACAGTGTTATTTCTCCCTCCATATACAATGTACTAAACTACCCCAACAGATTATGCGACCTTTACATCACGAACACCCGCTCACCCTACATAATGCAGATTCCAATGGGCGAACATTCTGTTGTTGGGCTTGCGACAAAACTCGGAGCGGCTTCAACTACAAATGTGTCAAGGATTGTAACGAAGCAATATTTGATGCTCAATGTATTTTAATTCCAGAAGTCTTCAAACATAAAGGTCACCACCACTATCTCTACCTTGGTACATTTAATGAGTTAAGGTGCAATGCTTGTGGTCGAACTCGTCGTAACGCTCAAAAATTTGATTGCACTACTTGTGGGTTCTGCTTGTGCATTAAGTGTGCTACTCTTCCACTTGTAACTAGGCATAGATATGACACACATCTCCTACATCTCACTTACGCTGTTGAAGACGACTCTGGAGAATATTATTGTCAAATTTGCGAAAAAGAAAGGAACAAGCAGCTTTGGTTTTATTACTGTAAAAAATGTGACTTCACTGCTCATCCTCAATGTATTCTTTAAAAGCATTTGGTTGGATTAGTTACATTTGTTTATGTGAGAGATATATGGAGAGATATATGGAGGGAGAGCCTTATTGTATAAAATTTAATTCAATATAGTCATTATGACTAAAACTCGTGCTATATATATACACATAAATGTTACCATGTCTACTTCATTGCCGGTGGTTTTCAAAAACTCTTACTTTTGCTCTCTCCCGACGACATATTTCTATTATTAAGAGTTGTTTTGGTTTGACGTATAAAGACAACTTCTTGTGCTTTCTTCTTGTACTATAAATTTAATTTAATTACAAAAGAGCTCTTTATCCTACTAATGTCTGCAAATAAGCCTCACAATGAGAAATTGATAATTGAATAAGGTATTTTAATTTTACAATCACCTTATTTTACAATCACATTTTCATGACTACAATTGTGACAAAGAGTTATATTCATGACTGCAATTCTTTGGGCATCTAGAAGAAAAAGTGTTTGGCTAAATCAGTATTAGTTCAATGTTTAAATTGGTTTCCAACAAGGCAGTTATAATGTATGATTACCTTATTTTTAACATATATAACCACATTATGTTCTAAATTTGATATCACCACTATTTTAACTGTCTTGTGCATGATGCAGAGCAGTCACAGGATCAACAAATTAGCTTTTGGTGACTACTTTCCTGGCTTGGTAAATCCCCTTGATGGGTAATTGTTTCTTTCTTATCCGGCATATAGCTGTTTACACGTTTGAAAATGCTGAGAGTATTCTACATTGCATTAATGTCATACTGCTTCAAATTGAATGAAAGCCACAAGTACTATTTCTATTTGAATGTTTTCTGTATAAAACAAGTGCATAGGCTGTAGCATATAAAGCTGAGGTAGATTCAGAGATATATATAGTGGTAGTATATTCCAACAAGCCAAACATTAATGTAATCATACAAGTAGCAGTAGCTCTTTGCAATGTAGGTAGCTAATTTACAAATTCTTTTTTCTTTCAACATATCCACTTTTTCCTGATAAGTAAATGATTAATATTAAAGACCAGGTAGCTAATATACAAAGAGAGACCTGGAATTAAATACTAAATTAGAAACAATTTGCAGCCCTCCCGCATCCACTCCCAAGTGATCTCAAAAACAGGAACTTCAACTGAAGAGATCAGAATAAACGATTATGTACAGAGAGAGAGAATTAAGAACAAAAGAAAAGAAGATTTGGAGAGGAAGATCGAAATGGACAGATTCAAGAGAATAGAGAAATCTGCACCTAAAGAAAAGAATGTTTGGAGAGTAAGAAAAAAAAAAAAAAAAAAAAGGAATAATTATGTTCATTATATATCATGTCAATCATAGTTTTGGAAGCATAGCATTATTGTTTTATTTCTTCTACCAAATCATCTTTTGTAAACCATCTTTGTGATTTGTATTTTCTCTTACCAAACGAGAAAAAAAGGTTTGTGTGATCATTTAAGGAGAAAGAAGGCACAACAAGCTTGAAGTTGTATAACAGGTGTATCTCTCCCTCTCTCATTTCTTTCCTCAATAATGCTCTTTTATATTGCTATTATGTTTGTAGTGAATTAATTAACATGTATGTCAAAGATTTTATGAAAGCTCAAAAGTTGTTAATTTTTATGGTATTTTTATAGTAGTTAATTTTTATAATACCCGTTATTTCAAGTTTTCCTTTCAACCATAGATCCTATTTAATTAGCAAGAAACCATTTTTGTAAGTTGGAATTGTCTCTTCGGAAAGGAAACTAATCAAGAGCTATAAGATAGAAAATTCGATTAATCAAATTTACAAGGATAAGATAAAAGACAATTTCCTTCTTATATGATTAGTCTACCCAAAAGAGTAATGCTATAAGTCTTCCTAGAGTCCTCCTAGAGCCATCCCAAATGTGATGTGACTTTTAAAATCGCCAATAGATCAATAGTCAATAAATCACATCTCAAATTCAACGGTAATTTGAAGTAAATGTTTTACATTCTATGGCAATTGATTGGACAATCACCGAAAACAAAATTCCATGAACAACAATAAAAAAGAAAAAGACGTAGCAAAATAAATAGTATACTTGCTACTTTTCATCACTTGTGTAAACCTCCATCCCATGAAGGCCAGCCTCTTTCAGCCTTTTGATAATGGCAACAGGATTTTTCATTGCCCATGGCTGAGCTAGTGTTGTGAGTTATTAAATGATACTCGCAAGTGCACTAGTCGTGTGCAATATAAATTATGTAAGTGCGAGGTCAATCCACAGGGAATTGTGTCGTGAAATTCAATTTTTATCTAAATTAATCATATTTTAACCTAGTTCCGAATTTTGATGTGATTTTGTTGTGCAAAAAGATAACCTAAATTAAATTGATTAAAACCAAATGATAAAAAAAGCATTAAGGTTTTCATAATCCACCTCGCCAAATTAAAGCATACATTCTCATGTGTTTGTTCATACATCCGACAAGCAATTAAACCCTATACATGTTCTATTATTTTTATAAAATTAATCTATTAAAACATTCAATGAATCCATCATAATTACAAATCACAATGAATATCCAACTGAGACCAAAACATCCAATGTATTTGTTTGAATAATGGATATCTATTTTCAATCAAAAGATTCGATGTATCTGTTGGCCGGATGAAACACAATGAATATCGAATGTTTAATCAAACAAATAATTAAACAATCAATTAAAAGGGTTTAATCTAATAACTGAATTGAAATAAAACATCATATATATATATATATATATATAAGTGTCGAAATTGTACGAACATACATGAGAAATATAAAACTAATCAATGGTGAGGCTTCATATTCAACCTCTGTTGAAGATTCTAGCCTCTCATGACTACAAAAAACATAAAAATACTAATTGAATTCATGGAAACAAAGAAACTTACAAAGTGAAATCGTTTCAGAGCTACAAAATGTCAACAAGACGAAAAATACACTGAACGACGCCCCCTCCTAGTGTGTTTACAATGAAAAGAAAGATATTTATAATGTTAATTAGGGTTTCAGCGTTGCTAGGTCGAACGAGTGCGCTTGAGCGCACACTAGATGCGCTTGATGCGCTCGATTGCACTCCAACATGTATCACTCCTCCTGCGGCGCAACGCTTAGAAGTGTGCACTCAAATATCCTACTTCCAAAAATGCACTTGTTTCAACTTCCTTGCAATTTTCACCTTAAAGCCACATTTTTCCCTTAGCAACTTGCAAAACACTAGAAAGCCAAAACTAACACAAACATCAGAAAATAATAAGATTAAAGGATTAACAAATGCAAATTAAGATGCCCAAATATACAATATTTGGCCCTCATCAGCTAGCACAGCCACACCCCCTATATTAGAGATTAATTGTATAGCTTCCTCTGCAAAAGGTTCACTTCCCTGAAACCATATATATCATCAATTCTAAGTCAACAATATGCATCAAGCGCAACAAGGAAAGGTCTAACTAATCAACAGAGCATCAGAGACATACAAAGTGGAACAGGATAAATCCTCACAACTAAGACTCTTCTTGCAACTCTTGCAATTTTGAATTACAAACATGGTTTTACAGAACAGCTCTCTCTAATGTCAGAGAAAATCGAAATGAGACAGCTTTCTCCAAGCAACTACTAAGAACAAAAAGTACACACGCATATGTATGTATTTATGTACGTATGTATGTTTATGGATGCATGCATACGCCTCCTAATGCTAGAGCTTTAGAAAAATGACCTTGGGCAGAATATTGTATTGATTTCAACACCTAGAATTATCTTGATGCCAAATCTTCTAGCAGCTTCTAGAGCCTCGGGGATGCCTGACATTGTTTCATGATATGTCAGAGCAAGAACTTTCACTTGTGATGAGAACATTTATTAAATAACTTGCAATACATCTTATGCTGTATTCAAGAATTAAAATATGGGAATAGCATAGCAAATGAACTTCAATTCCACAAGGATCCCTCGCAATTAACAGATAGCATTGTGGAAATTAATACGTTTCTTTCTACCAAATGTCCATCATTAATATATCACAGCCCAATTTAATTCAAGTTTCTTGATTATTTTTAGAATGATATTAAACTAAAGTTCCATTATTTTTTCTTTGTTCCAAGACCGTTAGTAGCTAAGGAGTTAAATTCCATTCAAAATAATTGAAAATAGTCATTTGATCCAAATGACAACCGCTACCACAATAAGGATGGGTAAATACTGCCCCCCCAAATAAAAGGCAATAAATTTCCTTATTGCTTTAAATCATTTGGTCGGAAGAATAACTTATGAAGAAGAATAAATTTCCTCCTTTTTCATCCATATATCTTATCTAAAATACTACTCTTTGTTACCTCTCTATTTATTATATCCTTCTTTGTGACATGTACCCCTACAACTTTAGACCTCCATCTACTTATTTTCACTTCTTGAACTTCAATAACTCTTTCTTAGTGGGGCATTAATTGACTATTTCTTCGTGCACATGTCCAAACTGTCTTAAGTGACTCTTCTCCATCTTCTCCAATAGGGACTACTCTTATCATTTTTTCCTCAATTGCACATTAACTGTGAAAACCTGAACTAGTTATATTCATGGCTACAATTGAGCATTTTCAATGTTTAGTTTACACACAATACACTCACTCACTTTTAATATATATCATACTAGCTCAGAACCCGCGCAATGCGCGGAATTATTAATTATAATTTAATTTTAAAACTTAAAACACATCTCCATTGTATTTTTTATTATAAGTCAAAAAAGTTGTGTAAAAAAATCTATCGTGCTTATTTCAATAATAAAAAATAAAAAATACTAAAAGTTATACAACAGTATATTACTAAACATAGTGACACAATTACACATAAGATTGCATGAATATATAAATCACATAAAAATATACTATCATAAGAACCATATATAATTTTTGTTCTAATCCATATAAAATAAAACATATTAAAACATTCCCATATGTGTAATTTAAAATGGAAAGAAAGTGTACAGAAAAAGGAAAACAGCAAGAAGAAAACCTGGAATGAGTTAAAACATAAGACCCTTAATTAATTTTAATTTCAGCACATTAAAAAATACATAGTAAATCACAAAAAAAAAAAAAAAATAATAAAACATAAAACTTTGACATCAATTAAAACATAAGACCCATAAAACATATTAAAATATTTATTCCCATATGAGTAGTTTTATCTCTTTCATAAAAGAAAGAGATAAAAAATCTTGGAAGGAATATTGGAGCACAAAAAAAAAAATAATGAACAATAAAGTCAATTAAATTTACAAAAGAAAAATAAGAAATTTAAATGAAAAATAATATATAAATTAGAACATAAGATAAGGAAAAATGAAAAATAAAACAATATGAAATAAATATCTCTTTCTCTATATTTTTCCTAGATCCAATGAAATTCAGAGGTATACGAAAAAAAGTATTGTCAACTAAAGTTTTTATCTTTTTTTTTTTTTTTTTTTTTTTTCATTTCGACTATCCTTCACATATATAACATAAAATGAACTACTTTTAGGACAAACTGAATGAATATCAACATAATCTAAAAATTCATACCTCATTCCTCTTTTTCACTATCATTTCCTTCAATTCAATGTAAAATTTACAAAAGAAAAATAATCAATTTGAATAAAAATATATATAAATTAGAACAAAATATAAGGAAAAAAAAATCGAAGAATAAAATAATATAACAACATATATAACGTAAAATGAACAACTTTTAGGACACATAGGAAAAAATAAATAAAAATAAAACCTACTCAAGAAACATCAATGTCATAAAAAATAATTTTTTTTTTTTTTTAAAAAAAGTCATACCTCTTACCAAAAATAATGATAGGAAACTCTCTCACCATCATTTCCCTGAATTCAATGTAAAATTTACCAAAGAAAAATAATCAATTTGAATAAAAAATAATATATAATTTAGTAGAAAATTTAAGGGAAAAACAAAAATGGAAGAACTTAACCACATGAAATAAAGATAAAAAACTAAAAATAAATTTTTTAATATAATTGAAAGTATTGTCTTTTTTTGCAGTATACGTTTCCTGATTCCAATGAAACTTTGAAAACCAATGTCATTTGTTAATTAAGCATGTAAACAGAAAAATGAATTACTCAATGATAGAACAACAACACAAACTAAAAAAGTTCTCAACTAAAAATAACATAGAGAACTATCTCTCACTATCATTTCTTGAATTCAATGTAAAATTTACGAAAAAAAAAAAAATAGTAATCAATTTCAATAAAAATATCTCTCACTATCATTTCTTGAATTCAATGTACAATTTACGGAAAAAAAAAATAGTAATCAATTTGAATAAAAATAATGTAAAAATTAGAATATATATATATATATATATATATATATATATATATATATATATAAGAGAGGATTTGGCTTCTATGCGGTAGTGCAACAGTTTTGGGCTACGGCATGAAAGAATTAATGGAGGGTAATGGGTGGGCCCCACCACTCAATAAATTATAATAAATAAATTATTAAAAAATAAAAATTATAAATAAATCAATAATTAAAAAACTAAAAATATTAAAAAATTAACACAAAAAAATAGAGGAAAAAAGAAAACCAATTTGATTTTTGGTGCTCCTTCTCTCTCTCACATTCTCACCGGTGGCAGCAGAGAACAAAAAAATTTTTGAGTCACCGAAAATTTGTGTTTCAATCTTTGGTTGTGTGCTCTCTCTCTCTATACATTTCTTGGCCACTTTTCCCCTCCCCAAAAACCAGGAAAAAGAAAAATAAATAAAAATAAATAGGAAGTCTCTTTATCAAGTATACTGGGGCAATTCAAAACCCATGTGATCTTCTGCAGTCACAGCACATTGCCATTTCTAGTGTGTGTGAGAAAGAGAAAGAGAAAGAGAGAGAGAGCTCTAGGCAGCACAGAAATTTTTCTCTCTGCTGCTACGTGTGTGTGAGAGAGAGAGCACTGGCCAGCTTTTTTTCTCTGCGTGTGTGTGAGAGAGAGAGATCGAGGGAGCACTGGAGAGGTCTGGGTTGAGCTCCGACGGAAGGAAGTTTTAGAACCGTTATATTCTGACCGTTGTAGCTCAGGTTGAAACCAGGATAACCGCAGTTTTGGCCTTCTTGTCGGAAGGGAAATCGAATAGGGATGCTTTTGCGGCCGCACATGGAGATTTGGCAAGGCTCTATAACTTGTGGATAGAAGGAAGAGGAGAAGGAGAACTTTAAGATGCTCATGATTTTGAAAGTTTTTTTTGTTTTAATTTTTTAATATTTTTAGTTTTTTAATTATTGATTTGTATATAATTTATATTTTTTAATAATGTATTTATTATATTTTATTGAGTGGTGGGCCCACCCATTACCCATCCATTAATTCTTTCCTGCGGGTAGCCAAAAACTGCACAAAAAACGTACGGTGCAGTTTTGCACTACCACATAGAAGCCAGATCCTAAAAAGAGATGGCACTCTAGCCGTGACAAGTGAAGGTGGCCATAAGTGCAATTTATAGTGAAGGGAGAGGAGTTAAACCCTACTAGGTAGGTGAAGGACAAGGATCCTCTCCAGTTCAAAATGAACTGGAGAAGATACAGTTGATGGTTAGGATCTCTCCTTAGAGATCCTAACGGCCATCAACCCGTCACGTGGCACATTAAAAAAGTAATATTATTTTATTATTTTACTTTTAAAAATAAATAAAAAATAAAATAATAAAAAATTAAAAACAAATATAACAAAAAGAAGGGTGGCTGGCCATCCCATGTTGGCCACAGGGGGTGGCCGGCCACCACATATTGGGACATGTCGCCACCCCCATGGGCCGGTTGGGGGTGCCCGAAGCCACCCCCATGGCCCTTGGGGGTGGCCAACGCCATCCCCAAAGGCCCTTGGGGGTGGCCGATCCACCCCCAAGGGCCACCGCTTGGCTTTGGGGGTGCCTTCGGCCACCCCATGGGCCGGTTGGGGGTGGCCGAAGCCACCCCCATGGCCCTTGAGGGTGGATTGGCCACCCCCAAGGGCCACCGCTTGGCCTTTGGGGGTGGCTTCGGCCACCCCCATGGACCAGTTAGGGGTGGTTGAAGCCACCCCTATGGCCCTTGGGGGTGGTTCGGCCACGCCAAGGGCCAAATCAAAATTTTTTTATTTGTCCATGAGCCATGGCCACCCCCAACCGGCCATGGGGGTGGCGTCGCCATGTCCCAATATGTGGTGGCCGGCCACCCCTTGTGGCCAACATGGGGTGGCTAGCCACCCTTCTTTTTGTTTATATTTGTTTTTAAATTTTTATTATTTTATTATTTATTTATTTTTAAAAGTAAAATAATATTATTTTTTTAATGGGCTACGTGGCAAGTTGATGGCCTTAGGATATCTAAGAAGAGATCCTAGTTATCAACTGGATCCTCTCCAATTCATTTTAAACCGGAGAGGATCCTTGTCCGTAGGTGAAGCAGGACCGTAGGATAAGAATTGGGAAATAAATAAATGCATTAATGGAACAGTAAGGAAATCCATGGGGTAGATTTTCACTTTCAACAGGAGAGAGAGATAGAGAGAGAGGGATTTATCTTGACAGGCGTGAGGGAGAGGTGAGACGCGATGGATCAGGATTCCCTCGTATTTTTTAAAATATGAGTTCCTCATATTTTCAAATTTAAGCCGTTGATTATATCTGAGCATCCAAAACATGTGAATATGCGATGTCTTCTACGTTAAAATTTCAACGAATGCCAGCCGATTTTGTTTTACCGAGGCAGTAATTTCAACATTTTAATCGATCCGCCATAATAACCTTACGTCTTCTCTGTACAAACCTTTCAACATTTTTCATTTTCCCTCTCCTCCTCATTCCTCCCACGCCGCTCTCTCTCTCTCCCCCGACCTTCCGCCTCCGCTCACCACCAACCACTTACGGCACAAAACTCCACCCACGCACCGCTACCGACGACGCCCACTTTTCAAGGACCGGCTGGCCGAACGCCACCCACGGCCCAGTGTAGATGCTTGTTTTGTCAAGACCAATTTTGTGCAATTCAAAATTTTATTTTATTTTTCTGTTTCCTTCGGATTTTCTGGAGCCAAACATGAGTTGAACGATTATTTGAGTGTTACCTGGATTTTCCGCTTTTGGGTTGTCGTATTTGTGAAAGAATAAAGACGTGGGAAGAATAGGCTCTGTGATTTGTATTTCTACGTCTATCACATTTGGTTTAAGAACAAAACCCTGCACTCGATCGGCATTATAATTCTTGCAGTGTGGGTTGGGAGTTACCGAGAAAGTGGGAAGGAAAGAAATATGTTTAATCCAGAACACAGTTTAGAAACGATCTATGAGAAGCTGGTATAATAGCATCATTGAAAGACATTACAGTGTACTTGAACAGCCTATATGTAGGTTTAAAGCAAAGAGTTCAAAAAGATTTGAGAAATAATTAACATAGTTGAGAATCAAGAGCATGGCGATACAATGGACGTTGCCAAAGTGAATCTCATGAACCAGGGATAAAGCAGAGAAATGGAGGAACAAATAAAGTTGTAACGGTTACGTTTTGTGGGAATTGATAAATATAAACGTGAAGAAAAGTGACACCGTTTTTTGTAGTTTATGGTCTTGAAATAAAAGTGAACAAACGGTTTCGTAAGTCTAACGTTTAGTTGGAACTAAGAAGCGCAACTGACCATCCTATGGTACTGCTAATGGAAGGAGCTTATGAATGTATTTTCAACTCTTGATCCCAATGGAGTTTCTAAAAAATTATCAAGTACAGAGGCAATGAATTTTGTCGTTGTTGGTTGATCATCTGTCTTTAGATCGGAAGAATTTCTCCTACTTTTTGAAAGTTGTGAGAGTAGCTTGCCGTTTTTGTTTTCAAAATATGACGGAAGAATTACTAAAACCATGGGGGAATTTCTCCTTGTCGGCAGAAGAAGAAGTGGATGTAGAAATCGAGGCAAATGAGGTGGAGAGGACGATTTCACGAGGCTAATCCTGTGTTGTGGGAAAACTGGTGGCAGACCGCTTCGTGAGCAAGGAGACGATCAAAACTACGCTACTGCGTTGGTGGCGATTGTCAGGAGCACTTACTTTCAAAGTCCTAGGAGAAAACCTGTTTCTCATAGAATTCGAAGAGGCTCGGGACAAAGTACGGGTGCTGGAGGGCCGGCCTTGGGTCTTTGAACAGAATTTATTTCTGGTCGAGGATTTTGATGGTCGATCTCCACCGGCGAGATTTACTTTCGAAAAAGCGTATTTTTGGGTAGTATGAAAAACTTGCCTTTGGCTTGTATGGGAAGGGATGTGGGCTTCAAAAGTGGATCGTCAGTCGGGACAGTGGAAGAGGTGGATACGGACAAGGATGGAATCGGATCGGGGGAATTCCTGAGAGCGAAAATTCTAATAGATCTTTCAAAACCTCTCCCACGAGGGCGAAAGTTAAAATTTGAAGGGGAAATGTTTTGGATCACTTTCAATATGAAAGGCTTCCAAAGTTCTGCTACCATTGTGGAATGATTATCCACGGACAAGAGGGATGTCTGAAGAGGAATGTGCTGAAAAATCAGGAGGTTACAGCGGATTATGGTCCATGGCTGAGAGCCTCTTTGCCAGCAAGAAGTGAAAGGAGCTATGGGAAACTTGCAGTACCTTCTGATCATTTCGGCACTAAAACACTGTCACAACGCCATGAGCGTGTAGGACGGACAGCTCACCGAGGTGGCACACGGCGGGGAGTATCTCAGGGGGACTTTTCTCGAAAGGCAGCACGGAGACACGACGGCGATTCTGTGCATGGCAAGTATGCACGTAAGGAAACTAGACAGGAAATGCTCCAATCCCCAAAACCCCGGGATTCTATTGATTCAGGAAAGGAAAGAGCTGGCCTGGATGGCTCAAAAGGAAAGAATATTGAAAATTCAACTTAACCATTCCAGCTGGAGGAGCCTCTGGCAGAAAAGGTAATGTCTGAAACAGGGGGATTCTCTTTTGGAGAATTTAATTCTCATAGAACACTGGAGGGCACTAATTTGGGAACTTCAAAAAAAGGAACGGACGCAGCGAGGAAATGTGGAGCAGGGGGAGTATCTAGTAACGCACGTGCTTCCCACAGAATTGGGCTGAAGTCTCCAATTAATTCACAAATGGGCTCAGTTGGACCAAAGGTGGCTGAACTTGCAGCTATACTAGCAAAACACTTACAAGCCCAAGAAGATGCCCCACCACCCAAGAAACGGCAGCGGGATGAACTGGGCAGTAAGTTGGGGGTAGCTATGGAAAGTATGACTGGTGAATGGTCAAGCTCAGAGAAGAGACAGGTGGAGGAGGGTGTCACGGCATCCACTTCTGAACCACTCAACATTGTTTCGGCGGAGGCTGGTAACCAACCCTGCCGACCATTGTGAATCTTTTAAGCTGGAACTGCCGCGGGCTTGGGAACCCCCTGGCAGTTCTGGACCTTTGCCGGCGGGTGAAGGAAAAGAGATTCAAACTGGTTTTTTTAATGGAAACTGTTAGATAATATTATATTATTATTATTTACTTTCTTTGGTATTTTAGGGTTACTAGGTTTACCTTTCCTTATTCTACTAGGTCTGTATTATTCGCCTATATATAGGCATCTTCTGTACATTATATTTTGTGGTTCAATATACAACCTTATTCTCAACATGGTATCAGAGCACAGGTTCTGAATCACCTCACAATTTTTTTTCGCGGCTAAATATTTTTCCTCCGGCGCCGCCAGTGTTATCCGGCGTCCTTCTTTCTGATCCTCACGGTTCTCTATCTTCTCCTCGAGGTTTTCAGCCTATCACTATACCGCTTGAAAGCCCGGAAGACAACCGTCACAGAGCCGCCGCACACAGCCATATCGGAGCCCACACGCGCCCTCACGCGCCGCCCAAAGGTTCGGCAATTCCGCCTCCGCCGTCCAGCTACCGGCCGCCACGGTGGTCCGATCGCTTCCTCAGACATCGATCGATAGATCTCGCTCCCGAGATTCGAGCGTGCCTCAGCTCCTCCATACGAGCCTCCACGCGCCTTCACGCGCCCCCAGAAAGTCCGCGCGTCAGATCCACGCGCCAGTGCAGCCTCCTCCGTTCGCGCGTGTAAAACACGCGCCATCGCACACGTGCCACGCCATTCTTGCCACGTCAGCCCTAATTGCCAGGACAGCATAGCCACGTCAGCCCTACGTGCCACGTCATCGGTGCCACGCCATCAGTGCCACGTCAACGGTGCCACGTCAGCCTGTGTGCCACGTCAGCAGTATCAAGTCAGACCTTGCCACGACATTGGTGCCACGTCAGCGTTGACTTTGACCGTTGACCATTGACTTTTTGTTGACTTTCAGAGTTGACCAGGTGCTTTCTTACCTATTTTTCGTCCGATTTCATATTTGAGTCTGTTTTTGCATTTGAGCCTTCTAGATGGCACAAAACGAGATTTTTCATCATGTTCAGACTGTATTGGATGGAACAAACTATATGTTGTGGTCTCAATCTATGCGCAGCTTTCTTAAAGGCCGCAAGCTTTGGCTTTATGTCACTGGGGAGATCCAAAAGCCAGTTAAAAAGGATTCTGAGGCAGATGAGGCTTTTACCACTCGTCTTATTGATTGGGATAGCAAACATCATCGATTCTTACATGGTTCCGTAATACCACTATCCCATCTATTTCGCGCACTTTGGCGGCTTTGATGAAGCAAAGGGTGCTTGGGATATGCTTGCTTCTCGTTATTCTTCTGTAGATGGTGCTCACGAGTATCAGCTTTTGTTTGAACTTTTCCATCTCAGGCAGGAATCTGGTCAGAGTATCAATGATTTTCTTGCCCGCATGCAATTCTTGTGGAACCAAATTGATGTTTCTGATCCTATCTGGAAGGATCCCACTGATGCTCGGATGTATATTACCGTAGAGATCAACATCGCCTTCACCAATTTTTGATGGCTTTGCGTGATGATTTTGAGCCTGTTCGTGTGCAACTATTACATCGTTCTCCTCTTCCCACTTTGGACACTGCCATTTTCGAACTTGTCCGTGCCGAGACTAGATCGCAGACTATGCGCTCTCAGCCTAGTCATACAGTGTTGGCTGCACCATCCTCTGGCTCCTCGTCATTTCAGCGAGTATTATGACAGTCGTACTTCTCGACTCCCTCCTAAGTCTCGCGATAATAATTATCGCCGCTATTGTCGACGCCGAGGGCACACTATTGACAAGTGTTGGCGACGGGAAGATCTAATGCACCCACAGCAGCAGATTGCTCATCATCGAGAGTGGTTCATCTCCACCGCTTCATCTCCAGCTGCTCCTCTTGATTGCCCCCTCCGCCACGCATCGGATCCAGTGTCACCTTATCTGCGGTGACTTGAGACAATAGTCAACCAGTCGTCCTATCTCGCTCGTAATGCATCTTCCTCTGTCCTCTCGGTTTGCAGTACCTCTTCCTCTTGGCTCTTTGACTCGCTTGTTGCAATCACATGACACCTCACCCTACTTCCTCTACCACATCTGTACCTTCCCCTCATTCTTCATTCATTCGCACAGCTGATGGCTCCATTATGACTGTTAAAAATATAGGCACTATCAATACACCTTCCCTTTCTGTTCCTGAAGTTTTTCATGTGCCTGGATTATCCTTCAATCTTCTTTCTGTTGGCCAACTGTGTGAACTTGGATATAGACTTGTTTTTGACTTTTCTGGTGTGCATGTACAGGATCCTCGTACGAATCAGACCATTGGGACCGGGTGTAGAATTGGGCGTATGTTTGAACTATCATCCTTACATCTCCCCGCCACAGGCATCTCAGCTGCAGCCTCTTCATCATCACCATCTCTTGCACTTTGGCATTCGCGTCTTGGTCATGCATCTGTCTCTCGCGTTCAATTTTTAGCTTCCAAGGGTTTGTTAGGTTCAGTTTCCAATAATTCTTTTGATTGTAGTTCATGTCAACTTGGTAAACAACCGGCTTTGCCATTTAATAATAGTGACTCTCATGCTACTGCTTCCTTTGATTTAATTCATTCTGATGTTTGGGGACCTTCTCCTGTTGCTAGTATGAGTGGCTCACGTTATTTTGTTATTTTTGTTGATGATTTCTCGTTACACTTGGGTGTTTTTAATGAAATCTCGTTCTGAATTATTGGATATTTATCGTACTTTTGCCAAAATGGTTGAAACCCAATTTTCAAAACCCATTAAGGCTTTTCGTTCTGATAATGCTTTAGAATATACTCAACATGATTTTCAAGCTATTCTAAAACATTATGGCACTGTTTCTCACTTGTCATGTCCGGCACCTCACAACAAAATGGTCGAGTGAACGTAAACTTAGGCACATTTTAGACATCGTCCGTGCTCTTCTCATTTCCACATCTGTTCCTACCCGCTTTGGGGTGAAGCCACTCACGGCTGTCTACACAATCAATAGGTTGCCTACCCTATCCTTGATAATTGCACTCCTCATGAGCGGTTGTTTGGCTCTATCCCTTCATATCATCATCTCCGTGTCTTTGGTTCTGCCTGTTTTGTTTTACTCCAGCCTCATGAGCGCACCAAACTTGAGCCTCATTCTCGGTTGTGTTGTTTTCTTGGATATGGAGTGGAACACAAGGGCTACCGGTGTTATGATCCCGTGTCTCGTCGTCTTCGCATCTCCGTCATGTAGTGTTTTGGGAGCATCGACTATTCCACGACGTCGGCAAATTCAGCATGCCATCATCCCCTCCCTTTACTACCCTTTTTGAGTTTCCTCTTTTTCCTACTCCCACCACCGATGTCTTGCCTGAGTCTCTCTCGCTAGAACTACAGTCATCTGATGCCCTCGAAGCTGCTTCGCCTGTGTCCCCAAGTTCTTTGCCTGCGTCCCCAAGTTCTTCGCCTGCCTCCCCAGGTTCTGTTCCATCTGAGGATCCAGTCTGCACTCCATCACCTGACATTCGTCGATCCACCCGAGTAAGATCTCTTCCTTCCCATTTACAGGATTTTCATTGCTTTCATGCCTTAGCTACCTTACACGAGCCTCACTCTTTTCGTGAGGCCTCCACTAACCCTCTTTGGCAGGCTGCGATGAAAGAGGAACTTGATGCTTTACACAAGAACAATACATGGGATCTGGTTGACTTACCTCTTGGAAAATCTGCGGTCGGGTGTAAGTGGGTTTACAAAATCAAGACTTGTTCCGATGGTACTATTGACAGGTACAAGGCTCGACTTGTGGCCAGAGGTTTTACTCAGGAATATGGTGTGGATTATGAGGAGACTTTTGCTCCAGCTTGCTCGCCTTTCTTACGTGCGTGCTCTTTTGGTCGCTTGACCTCTCGGCATTGGTCACTTTGTCAAATGGATGTCAAAAATGCTTTCCTTAATGGTGATTTAAGTGAAGAAGTTTATATGCAGCCACCTCCTGGATTATCTCATCCTACAAACAAGGTTTGTCGTCTTCGTCGAGCACTCTATGGGCTTAAGCAAGCACCTCGAGCATGGTTTGCTAAGTTTAGCGCCACTATCTCTCGCCTTGGCTACTCCATCAGTTCTTATGATTCGCCTTGTTTATTTGCCGCATGCATCGGGTACCATACTTCTTCTACTATATGTTGATGACATGATTATCACTGGGGATGATATGACTGGTATTCAGGAACTTAAACAGTTTCTTAGTCAACACTTTGAGATGAAAGATCTTGGCCCTCTTAGCTATTTTCTTGGTCTTGAGATCTCATCTTCTTCAGATGGTTATTATTTAACACAGGCCAAGTATATATCTGATCTACTTTCTCGGGCAAATCTTACAGACAATAAGATTGTCGACACACCGACTGAGCTTAATACTCGCCTCACTCCTCATGATGGCGAGCCTCTTCATGATTTTACCTTATATCGGCATTTAGTTGGCAGTCTTGTCTACCTTACTGTCACTCGACCTGATATCTCATATGCTGTCCATCAGGTGAGTCAATTTATGGCTGCTCCTCGCTCCACTCATTTCTCAGCTGTTCTACGCATTCTTCGGTATCTGAAGGGGACATTATTTCATGGGCTTTATTTCTCCTCTCAGTCTCCTTTACAGCTGCATGCTTATACGATGCCGATTGGCGGGTGATCCGACAGATCGTCGCTCTACCACTGGTTATTGTTTTCTACTTGGCACCTCGCTTATTTCTTGGCGAAGTAAGAAACAGACTGTTGTTGCTCGATCTAGCACAGAGGCAGAATATCGTGCTCTAGCTGACACTACCGCGGAGCTTCTTTGGTTGCGATGGTTGTTACAAGATATGGGTGTCTCTCTTTCTTCTGCTACTCCTGTATACTGTGATAATAAGAGTGCTATTCAGATTGCTCATAATGATGTTTTTCATGAACGGACAAAACATATTGAGATTGATTGTCATTTTGTTCGTCATCATCTTCTTCAGGGCTCACTACAACTTCATTCTGTCACGTCCCGTGATCAGCTCGCAGACATCTTTACAAAGTCACATCCTCCAGGACGTTTTCGTGATCTTGTGTCCAACCTCAAGTTGGTCTCTCGCACTCCACCTTGAGCTTGTGGGGGGCTGTTAGATAATATTATATTATTATTATTTACTTTCTTTGGTATTCTAAGGTTACTAGGTTTACCTTTCCTTATTCTACTAGGTCTGTATTATTCCTTTCCTTATTCTACTAGGTCTGTATTATTCGCCTATATATAGGCCTCTTCTGTACATTATATTTTGTGGTTCAATATACAACCTTATTCTCAACAGAAACCAAGCTATCATCACACCGTATGGAGATTATCAAAGCACGAACGGGATATGATAGTATATTTGTGGTTGACAGTATGGGACGCAATGGCAGGCTAGCGTTGATGTGGAGTGAGGACATAAACGTGAAAATTAAAAACTATAGCCGAAGCCACGTGCATGCAACAGTTCAGATAGAAGCCAATGGGAGCACATGGAAGGTGACGGGGTTTTATGGCCTGCCGGAGATTGGAAAGCGGCACGAAGCATCGAACCTTCTTCGGCATCTACATGTTTCTTCTCCGGCTGCCTGGCTTTACGTTGGTGATTTTAATGAGATCACAAAGGAGTCTGAGAAGTTCGGTGGGGCAAACAAACCTCGAGGGCAAATGAGAGAATTTTGTGACACTTTGAAGCACTGTCGGTTGCATGACCTTGGCTATATTGGAGCAAGGTTTACTTGGTGCAATATGTGGCAAGGAGCAGATTTTGTCAAAGAGAGGTTGGATCGGGCCATGGCAACAAATGAATGGAGGGATGAGTGTAAAGTGAGGGCTGTGGAAGTCTTAGCTAATCACAGCTCCGACCCCACTCCCTTGTATATCCAGTTTAGTAAAGCTCCACGGGGACAATGGCCAAAGCTCAAGAAATTCTGCTATGAATCGGCTTGGAATGGGCTGGAAAGATCACATGAAATCATTAGGCACGTCTGGAGGGCAGTAACTCGGGAGGCAAACGCTTGGCAGAGGATGGGGCAGAAACTGGAGAGTGGCAAAGAAGAATTGACCAAATGGGCCAAGACAAATATAAGGCCCGAAGAGCATCTTATCTCTTCCAAAACTAGTGAAATAGCCCAACTGCAGTCAGGGGAGGGAACTCTGGATGTAGAAAAATTCAGACAGCTCCAAAAAGAAGCAAGTGTCTTAATTGCCCAGGAAGACATATATCTTCGACAACGTGCAAAAATGGAGTGGATGAAGGGGGGAGATAGAAACTCAAAATTTTTCCATGCATGCATAAATCAACGACGTAGAACTAATAGCATTCATTCTATTGTTGATGAAACAAGTACAGTTCATTCTTCCCCGGAAAACATTGAAGGAGCTTTTATTGACTACTACAGGGGGATGTTTTCTACATCTAACCCGAGTGGAGTGAGTCAATGTCTAGCATCCTTGTCTTGCCGTGTGACTCTGGAAATGAATGAACAGCTGCTCCGTACATTTACAAAAGATGAGATCAAGCTTGCAATCCAACAAATGGCACCCCTAAAGTCTCCTGGCCCGGATGGCTTTCCCGTATGTTTCTATCAAAATAACTGGACGGAAGTGGGAAATGAGGTATGCTATGCAGTACTGAATTTTTTTGACTCTAAGAGAATGGATCCGGATGTTAATCACACACACATTGCGTTGATTCCCAAAATAAAAAACCCAGTCCGAGTGACTGAATATCGACCTATTAGCCTTTGTAATGTGCTGTACAAAATAGCGGCTAAAGCATTGGCGAATAGGTTGAAGAGTATTCTCCCAACAATTATTTCCAATAATCAGAGTGCCTTCATACCAGGGAGATTAATTTCAGATAACATATTGATAGCATATGAGACTTTACACACCATGCACTTGTGTATGCGGGGTAAGGAGGGATACATGACCATCAAACTCAATATGAGTAAGGCCTATGATCGAGTGGAATCGGGTTTTTTGGAAGCTATGATGTTACGGATGGGTTTTGATTCCAGGTGGGTAGCTCTTATCATGGAATGTATTTCCACAGTCACTTATTCAATTCTTGTCAATGGGCAGCCAGTGGGAAACATTACTCCCATTAGAGGATTACGACAAGGGGACCCTCTTTCCTCCTACTTGTTTCTGCTTTGTGCCGAAGTTTTGAGCTCCCAATTCCAACAAGCAGAGCCGGAGGGGTTACCTCGAGGAGTTCCTACATCTTCGAAAGGGCCTAGACTAAATCATTTGTTTTTTGCCGACGACAGCTTACTGTTTTGTAAGGCATCTAAAACTAAATGGCAAGTCTTGTTGGGTTTCTTGGCAGCATATGAATGGGCCTCGGGTCAAAGGCTTAACAAAGACAAAACATCGGTATTTTTCAATCGTAATACAAGTCATGGTACTCGTATGGAGTTGCTGCAACTGATAGGTGTTTCGGCCTCGAAACGGTATGATCATTATTTGGGATTACCAGCTTTGGTGGTAAAATCCAGAATCCGAGAATTTCAGAATATTTCCGACAGGGTCAAGAAGAAGATTAATGAAAGGAAGAATATTTTTCTGTCATAGACCGGTAAGGAGGTTTTGCTGAAAGCCGTGATTCAAGCAATACCTACTTATTGTATGAGTGTCGGGAAATTAACTCCTCAATGCAGAAATTCTGGTAGGGGCACAAGGAGAATGACTGGAAAATTCATTGGATGAGTTGGGCTAAGATGGGCTTGGCAAAGCTTAAGGGAGGGATGGGCTTTCGTGACCTCCATTCTTTTAATAAGGCTCTCCTTGCTAAACAAGGCTGGAGATTAGTGCAAGATCCTACCAATTTGATGGGACAGGTTTTTGAAGCCAAGTATTTTCATGGGGGTTCTTTCCTAGAGGCCAAAAAGGGAAGCAGGTCTTTGTTTGCTTGGCGAAGTATTCTTGCGGCTCGGGAGCTTCTCCAGGAGGGACTGCAGTGGCGAGTTGGAGATGGAAAATCTATTAAGATTTGGAGGGATAAGTGGATACCTAGACCGACAACATATACCATCCAGTCACATTCCACCTTGCTGCCGCAGGATGCAACGGTTGGAGAGCTAATTGATATACGAACCAGAAACTGGAACATTCCCCTACTCAAGGCTCTTTTCCATGACGAGGAAGTGGCTTTAATAGGTAGGATACCATTAAGCAAATATGGGCAACCTGACCGAATGATTTGGAGAGCAACTACATCGGGTTCTTTTACCGTACGCAGTGCATGTCAAATGGAAATGGAAAGGCAGGAAAGGAGACTTGGGGAAAGGTCTGTACAATCTGGGTATTCTCATCTGTGGAAAACATTATGGGGTTTGGAAGTTCCTAATGCAGCCAAGGTTTTTTTATGGCGGGTTTGTCATAATATCCTACAACCAAAGAAAACCTCTGCAAGCGAGGGGTCTTAAGGGAGGATACATGTATTTTCTGCCATCGGGAGCCTGAAACGGTGTGCCATATTTTGTGGGAGTGCCCCTCGGCAGTTGATGTCTGGAGCGCTTGTAGCCGGCATGTTCAGAAAAGTCACGGCACTTTTAGCTCTTTCCTGGAAGTTATGGAAGCTCTTATTGCTCGATGTAACAGTGATGAGTTGCACTTCTCTGTAGTGTTGGCGAAAAGGATATGGGAACGGCATAACCTGGTGGTACACGGGGGAGACTTCATCCATCCCATTCGTTTGGTGCGTGAGACGGAAGAAATGATGAATGGGTTTCTCTCTGCACGAGAAGACAGCACCAAGGGGGTAGCCAATGGAATTTCCGTGGCCACTGTTAAATGGGAAAAACCTCCTCTGGGGAAATACAAAATTAACTGGGACGTGGCAATTGATGATCCCCAGAACTGCATGGGCTTTGGAGTGCTTATACGGGACCATAATGGCCTTGTGCGGGCCGCACAAAGCATGAAGGTGGATGGCAGCCAAGATCCTGTTGTTGGAGAAGCACTGGCAGCTTTGGCTGCAGTGGAATTTAGTATGGAGCAAGATATACAAGATGTTATTCTCGAGGGGATTCATTACAGGTTATGCAGGCTCTGAAGGAGACGGGTGCCAATTGGAGGAATTATGGGCATATTGTGGATGATACTAAGGCCCTTCTCAATACATGCATGAGTTGGAGGGTTCAACACATATGCAGTGATGCTAACAGGGCAGCACATTGCCTTGCTAAAGAAGGCCTGACGCAACCATCTACTCGAATTTGGAATAATGAACTACCAGCTTGTATTCTTGACATTGTACTTGCAGAGCTGCAGCTCTTGTAATTTAGGACCTTGGGTTCTAGATATTTTTTTGAAAGCAATGAAAGATGCTTTTCCGGCAAAAAAAAAAAAAGTCTAACGTTTAGTACTTAAAAAAGAAATTTGGCGGCCATTTGTCGTAATGATATGCCCTCTTCCTTAAAACTCTCATATATATATATATATATATATGTATATATATATATATATATAAAAGGAAAAAAAACGAAAATGAAAGAACATAACTACAGGATAAAGATTAACAAAAAAAGGAAAAAAAATGTGAAAAGAACTATTCTAGCAAAATAATAATAATAAGAATAAGAATAAAAATAAAAATAAAATAAAAACAAAAACAAAAAACAAAAAACAAAAAACAAAAAGAAAAGAATGAAAAGAACTTAAGTATATTTTTTCATTCACAAACAACAATTGGAAACTCTCTCTCTCTCTTTTTTCTCCTAAATTGAGTATAAAATTTACAAAATAACATTGAGATATAAATAGAAAGTAAGAGAAGAAAAAAGAAAAATAAATAGAGAGAGAAAATGTGAATTTTGGAACCTTTTGTTTTCTTCACTAAGACATCAATTAAATGCGTCCTAAATAAAGCCCCTAGGTTTTAATTGTAGGATATAAAGAAAGCAAGAGAAGACATAAAGGCAAACGGATCCGAATCCTCACCAGTTGAAATAAATTAGAGAGTATCCAGTTTACGGTTCAGATTTTCTAGAAAAGATCTAAGGTGCAAATCTGCCACATCATCAAACAGCCACTTAACAGTGTCTAAAAGAAAACCTAAACTTTAACGGCAAATCTCTCTTCCATCCAAACCCATATCCCTCCCCACTTACTCCACCGGCGGCTAATTCTCCGATCGGGTTTTTCCACCGCAACCTCCTCCGTCGCTACTCGCTTTTGGTGTGCCATTGGCCACAAGATGTTCGAGTATTTCTTTCTAAACGGAAAAGTGGTTTTTTATTTTTATTTTTTCTCACTTTTGTTTGTTTCTCCTCTGTGTCTGGAAGAATGGTAGTAACTGTAAAAACCCAGGAAGGATTAGAGGAATGAGGATATGTTGAAGTCAGACCCAATAAAATACTCAAATATCTTGTGCCCGCATGAACCCAGGAAGGTTCATAATTGTATAAAGTTTCATTCTTTTTTTTTTTCTTTTTTTTTTCTTTTTAATTTTCTCAAATGGAGTATTGATATTTGCTGAGGAACACCTTACAGAGAAGCCTGCACGTTTTGGTGGTTCACAAAAGTCCCTATAGAGTTGAGGATGCCTCTAAGCCGAGGAATTGAGATAGGGATTTTTTAAAACAATTTGAAACCGAGGACTTTGACATGGTTGCGAAAAGATGATTTTTTGTTTGTGGCTAAAGAACACCAAAATTCGGCTGACGATGAGGTGATGGTGGAGAAACCTCCGCCGGTACGTACGAGAATCATTTTCGATCTCAAGTTCTTTGGGAAGCATCATCGTGTCTAGATCTCTCTCTTTTTCTCTCAAGCAATAACACTCAAACAAAGAGTCTTCTTCCTTATTCTTTGTTCATGGCCAGGGAACGCCAAAAGCCAGAGACGGTGGAGATGGTGGTGCAAAAATACATCACAGAGAAGGATCTGCCGGAGCTGGAGAAGGTACAGTGGTTGAGGAAGAGGGGAATTTGAGTTTGCATGAAAGAGAAGATTTGAGATTAAAGTTAACTTTTTCTTTAGATGACAGAGTTAGAGCTCATTTTTTTTTTTAAACACGTGGCAACATTTCAACCTTCGATTCTTTTAAAACAATCTGGGCCGTGAACTCGATCCTCATTTGAAATGGAGAAGATTCCTTTCCAAGACAAATAGAGACAAAAAGACAAAATTTGGGAACCTTTTGTTTTCTTCATTAAGATAATTAAATATATTACAAATAAAACCCCTAAGTTTTAATTATAAAATTTACAAAAGAGAAGTTATCAATTTGAATAAAAATAATATATAAATTTGAAAAAAAATATAAGGGACACAAACGTAAAACAGAAAATAAAGAAAAAAGGAAAAATAAAACACCATGAAATAAATATCCTTTCTCTATATTTTTCCTAGTTCCAATGAAATTCAAAGGTATAGGAAAAAATATTATCAAATAAAGCGTTTTTTTTTTTTTTTTTTTTTTTTTCCGACTATCCTTCACATATATAACATAAAAGGGTCTACTTTTAGGACAAAAAAAAAAAAACTCAATGAACATCAACATAATCTAAAAATTCATACCACATACCTCATACCTCTTTTTCACTATCATTTCCTTCAATTCAACATAAAATTTACAAAAGAAAAATAATCAATTTGAATAAAAATATATATAAATTAGAACAAAATATAAGGAAAAAAAAATCGAAGAATGAAATAACATCTATGTATATATATATATATATATATATATATATATATATCATAAAATGAACTACTTTTAAGACTACTTTTAGGACACATAGGAAAAAAAAAACTACTCAATAAACATCAACGTAATAAAAATAAAAATAAAAAGTTATACCTCGTACCAAAAATAATGATAGGAAACTCTCTCTCGCTATCATTTCCCGAATTCAATGTAAAATTTATCAAAGAAAAATAATCAATTTGAATGAAAAATAATATATAATTTAGTAAAAAATTTAAGGAAAAAACAAAAATGGAATAACATAACCACATGAAATAAAGATAAAAAACTAAAAATAGAATTTTTAATATAATTAAAAGTATTGTCTTTTTCTGCAGTATACTTTTCCCGATTCGAATGAAACCTTGAAAACCAATGTCACCCATTAATTACGCATGTAAACAGAAAAATAAATTACTCAATGAACAACAACGCAAGCTAAAAAATCTTCAACTAAAAATAACGATAGAGAACCATCTCTCTCTATCATTTCTTGAATTCAATGTAAAATTTACAAAAAAGAAAAAAGAAAAAAAAAAAAAAGGTAATCAATTTGAAGAAAAATAATGTATAAATTAGAATATATATATTAAGGAACAAAAACGAAAAATGGAAGAACATAAATGCAGGATAAAGATTAAAAAAAATGAAAAAAAAAATAAAATGAATATACTAGTATAATTGAAAAGAACTATTCCAACAAAAGCAAAAAAAAAAAAAACAAAACAAAAACAAAACAAAACAAAACAAAAACATAAAAAGAAAGAAAGAAAAAAACTTAAGTATATTTTTTCATTCAAAAACAACAATTGGAAAATCTCTCTTTTTTTTTTTTCTAAATTGAGTGTAAAATTGACAAAATAACATTGAGATATAAATAGAAAGCAAGAGAAGAAAAAAGAAAAATAAAGAGAGAGAGAGAGAGAGAGAGAGAGAGAGAATTTTGAAACCTTTTGTTTTCTTCACTAAGACATCAATTAAATGCATTCTACCAACACGAGATAACCTTTATCGCCGTAAAATTATTCCTGACTCGAGGTGCCCGATTAGTGAACTTGAGGCTGAAACCACCTTCCATATCTTGTGGCAATGCCCTTTGGCAAGGGATGTTTGGAGCGTTGGGAATGCTATTTTTCAAAAGAGCTTTTACTCTGGCCCATCATTCTGGGAGGTAGTGGAGGATATGTATCAGAAGTGCTCCACTTTGGTCTTTCAACAATTTGTGGGAATAGCTAGACGGATTTGGCATAGACGGAATGAGGTCATCCATGGAGGGTCCTTTATACATCCTAATTTAGTTTTGCAGCAAGCTATACGGGGTGTGGAGGATTTTCTCAGTCTCGAGCCAGCACGGAATAGTGTGAGCCTCCCATCTGGCACTGGTACAACCCTAATATGGAAGGCACCTTCCCTAGGCTGGTATAAGGTGAATTGGGATGTAAGGGTTGATTGGAAAATGGGAGGTTGGGACTAGGGCAGTTATACGTGACAATCAGGGGAATATGTGTGCGGCAAAGAGTCTGACACAGTCAGGTTATGTGGATCCTATAGTAGCGGAAGCTTGGGCTGCGTTGATGGCAATCAACTTGTGCAAAGGAGCGGGGATTCAGAAACTGGTATTGGAGAGTGATGCAAAGGTGCTGGTGGACTCTGTACACTCTGCGGAACATGATGACAGTAGCCAAGGTCACCTAGTGGCTGATATCCAGCTTGCTTTAGCAGGATTTGTTTGCTGGGAGCTCGGTTTTGTTCCACGTCAAGTCAATAGGGTTGCTCATGTTTTAGCAAACCAGGCGGTAAAAGAACAGATGGATATGATTTGGTGTAATGATCCTCCAGATTGTATTCGGAATATTCTTGAGGCAGAACGTAATGTTTTGTGTTCTCTGACATTGACTCAATAAAACTATACAGAAAGCAAGAAAAGATATAAAGACAAATAGAGACAAAAAGACAAAAGTTGGGAACCTTTGTTTTCTTCATTAAGATAATTAAATATATTACAAATAAAACCCCTACGTTTTAATATAAAATTTACAAAAAAGAAATAATCAATTTGAATAAAAATAATATATAAATTTGAAAAAAATATAAGGGATACAAACGAAAACAGAAAGTAAGAGAAGATAAAAAGAAAAATAGAGAGAGAAAGAGAAAATTTGGGAACCTTTTATTTTCTTCATTAAGACAATTAAATATATTACAAATAAAATCTATAAATTTTAATTGTCTCACAATATTTTTTTTTTAGAGAAAAGTCGTAACTGTGTTATTAATAATCACTAGAGAAATAGGAATACACTGCACTCCTACTAGACATAAGTTGTAACTTCACTCCAGAACCCCATCCTATCCCGCTTTTCTCAAATTTCTCCCCAATGGATTGCAGGCAGTGGCATGGGCCACCCGAAGGCTACCCAACACCCCTACCCCCATCAGGTTCTTCGAAATTTGGGTGGGACTCTACTACTCGACAATTTGCTGCAGAATAATCCAAAAGAGCGTCTTTGGCCTGTTGAACTAGAGCATTCGGGTGGAGAAAGGGTCCACCATGGACGAATTCATTTCTCCTCTGCCACAGTCTTCGAGCTATCCCTACAAACAAACGTAGCTCTTCTCCATCGCAAGTCTGAAAAAATTCCTCCATCACTCGCCCAAACGTTGGCCCGTTGAGGGAGCTCTTTTGAATTTTTTGAGGCTGGCACTCCACACATCCCTGGCAGAGGGACAGTCCCACAAGATGTGGAAATTTTTCTCGGCCTCTCATTCACAAACAGGACATAGAACATCCAATATTATCTTCCTTTTGCAGAGATTAACTTTGGTTGGTAGAATCTCGTGCCACGCTCGCCATAGAAAATTCTTCTCAACATTGGGGATTTTAAGACCCCATAATGTACCCCACATCTTCTTGTTACCTTTGCTATGTGAACTGCAGGACTGCTTTTGTGCTTCCTTCCGCATGGCTACATGATAAGCACTCTTCACTGTGAAGAGGCCATTCGGAGTTTCACGCTATATGACAGCATCAGTACAGTTCAGTCTAATTGGGATCGTCAGAATTGCATCAATCTCATCCGGGAGAAACAGCCTCTCCAGCAAGCCTTTATTCCACCCGTGCATATCTCGATCAATGAGTGCAGCAACCGTAGCACCCAGTTCCAGCACCCGGGGTGTCGATTGGATAGTGAATGTGGATGAGCGAGGGACCCATTTATCTCCCCAAATCTTCGTATCTTCTCCATTGCCAATCCTCCAGAAAAGTCCCTCCCTAAGAAGGTCACAGACGCCTATAATGCTTCTCCATGCACAGGACGGTTTTGACCCCAATTTTGCTTCAAGAATTGTACTATGAGCATAGTATTTAGCTGACAATATACAGGAGACTAGGCTGTCCGGCGATCTCCATAACCGCCAACATTGCTTAGCCAGGAGAGCCTGGTTAAAGCATCCAAAATCCCGAAAACCCATCCCTCTTCTTGACTTCGGGATACTCATTTTATTCCAACTCATCCAGTGTATGCTTGTAGCACCCCACAAAGCTGCTGCATAAGAGAATTAAGCTTAGAACACAGAGTTTTTGGGAGCTTGAATACACTCATACAGTAAGTTGGAATTGCTTGAACCACCTCCTTGAGCAAAATTTCCCGCCCCGCCTAAGATAATAGTTTTAGTTTCCAGTCTTGCAATCTTTTCCAAACTCGGTCAATAATCCCTTTAAATTCTTTAATATGGGATTTCCCCACCAAGGTTGGCAAACCTAGGCATGTATCATATCTCTGGGAACTAGGGATGCCCGCCACCTCAAGAATTTGCTGTCTTCTATCTCCCAGGGTATTACGGCTGAAAAAGATGGCCGTCTTAGAATTATTCAGTTTTTGTCCCAAAGCCTTTTCGTAAATAATAAGGAGTGAAGATATCTGGTTCCAGTGACCCAAATCTGCTTTACAAAAAAGTAAAGAGTTGTCAGCAAAAAATAAGTGATTTAGTCGAGGGCCCTTCCTAGAGGTCGGCACCCCCTTTAAATCACCTTCACTATCCGCCTTCAACAGTGAGGAGCTTAGCGCCTCGGCACAGATCAGGAATAAATATGGCGACAAAGGGTCGCCTTGTCTGATCCCCCAGGTTGGTAAAATCCTTCCCGTAGGTTCCCCATTTACCAATACTGCATAATTAGCCGAGGATACACACATCATAACAAGTTTTATCCACGTGGGAGTGAAACCCATTTTTTCCATGGCCGCCTCTAGAAAATTTCATTCCACCCTGTCATAAGCCTTGCTCATATCAATTTTCACCACCATGTAACCCTTCTTTCCCCGCATCCGGGTTTGCATGGTATGAAGGGTTTCATAGGCCGCCAAAATATTGTCAGAGATCAGGCGTCCAGGAATAAAAGCACTCTGATAAGATGAAATAATATGGGATAAAATCCCTTTTAACCGATTAGCCAAAACCTTCGAAATAATTTTGTAAAGGACATTACTCAAGCTAATCGGGCAAAATTCCGAGACGCATGTGGGGTTATGTGTCTTAGGAATGAGTGCTATATACGTAGAGTTTATGGAGCTATCAATAAAAGCATTATTGAGAGAGAAAAGGAGAGCTTTGCAAACCTCAGGGCCCACAATGTCCCAATTCTTCTAATAAAATCCAGCATTGTAGCCATCAAGTCCTGGAGCTTTTAGAGGAGCCATTTGGAAAAGAGCCGCCTTAATCTCTTCCTCCTCGAACGGTTTCGTAAGCGACTCATTCATTGACTCCGTCACCCTCTCTTCTACGGCACCCAAACAGCCATCAAAATTCACCCCCCCCCCCCCCCCCCCCTTGGTAAATAGCCTTGCAAAGTATATTTCAAACGCCCTTGCAATCTTTTCTTGAGACTCCCATAAACCTCCATTTTTGTCTCGGATTTGAGTAATCTTATTTACCTTCCATCATTGGTTCGCGCATGCATGGAAAAATTTGGAATTTCGGTCCCCATATGTGAGCCAATCCATTTTTGCACGCTGTCTCCACTTCAAATCCTCTTGCTCCATCTGGACTTTTAATTCCTTTTGGAGTTCAATTATTTGCACCCCATCCAGATCACTTGCTGCATCCTGAAGGTCGGCCAATTTTCCACATTTCTCCACAAAACTTCTATTCGGCTTACTAACCTCATCCCATAGCCATCTCAACAGTGACCGTTTGCATGCATGCATCTTAGTCGATAGAATCTGCCACGTGTCTGTTTGGGTTACATTTTCCCCCCACGCATTGACTATTATATCACGACATCTTCCATTTAATTCCCAACCAGCCTTAAATTTGAAATTCTTGGGTCCCTTCCGAGTCACATGTTGGTCTTTTAGTCTCACAACAATTGGGGAATGATCAGACCATATTGAAACTCCAACCGCCACCTCCACCCCTTGGAATAATTCACACCAGCCTTGATTTGCCACTGCTCTATTGAGTCTTTCCTTAGTATAATCTGCCCCTTCTCGACCATTATGCCATGTGAATTTAGGCCCCTTGAACCCCAAATCCCACAGTCTGCACGCCTCTAGGGTTCTTTGGAAATTTTTCATTAACCCCCTTTGGCGACCTCTCCCTCCATATTTTTCCTCCAAACAAATTATCTCATTGAAATCCCCAAGACATAACCACGGTGAGGGATCCATCGTGGCAATGTATTTGAGTAAATTCCATGCCTCCGGTCTTTTGCTTGGGTCAGGATGACCGTAGAAACCCATAAGTTTCCATGGTGGTTCCATCGGGGAAGGAGATACCGTGGCATTTATATGCCGTCAGCTGTAATTCTGGATTTCTACCGCTGATGTAGTCATCCACAACAGTGCCAAACCACCACTTCAACCAACACACTCAACCACCAACATATGTTCAAATCCCAGTGTTACTCGCACCCGTTCCATCTTAGTAACACTTAATTTAGTCTCCATTAAGAAGACTATATCGGGTTTCTTATCCTTCACCATCCGGCAAAGTTCCCGAACTGTCTGAAGGTTCCCAAGCCTTCGGCAGTTCCAACTTAGAAGACTCATTGCGGTCGGCGGGGCTGAGAACCAGCCACCGCCATTCCCGATCCATTTTTTCCATTAGATACAGTCCCCCCATTTAACTTCAAAGAACGACCTTCTTTCAGACGTCTTTTTTTTGACACCTCCTCCATCCCTCCATTAAATTCCCTAGTCTTTCGCTTTCCCAGATTGTCCCATTAGACCCCCCCATTAGGCTTCATCCGTTCTTTATTTTTTCATGTATCATCACTGACCCGCCTAGTATTGTGATTGTCATAAAAAATAGCTGTTTTCATTTTTTCCTCCACCTCTGCCATAGTAAAAAAATTGTTACCCGAGTGGGTTCTTTTTTTTCTTTCTCCCCAGCTACATTCCACCCAGTCAAATTACCAATTTGCTCCCTCCCTTCCACGTGTCCATTTATCTGCATTTCTTTTTGTGCCAGCTCAACCATGAATTCCTTTAAAGGTTTCGGATCCTGGCCATTAAATTGTATGCTCTCCTTTCCTTTCCTAGCCGCCCTTATCTCCTCGTCTGGAATGTGCTCATTTATTCCTTCATTTGAATTTTCTCTCCTGATTCCTCCATTCTCGTCTACATGCATCTTGGCGCCTCCCCCTGCCTTTCCTGATTTTCGGGATACTCATTTACTTTCCTCTGTTCTCCAGCTGTCATTGGCGATATGGTTCTGGAAGGAAAGTTGAACTCCCCGGCTCTTTCCTTTGATGTTCGACTCCCATGCTTCGCCATACCTGAGCATTCTCCACCCTTCTCTCCGTCCTCCGCTGGATTTCTTTGCTGGTACCGCCTTCTGCTGGGGGAGAATCTCTGACCAGCCTCATGCCTACCATACCCGCCTCTATTCTCCCGCTGATGAAGAGGAGGATCTCTGCGATCTTGATCCTGCCCAAGCCTACCACCGAATACCCTTTTAGGGGATGCCGCTCTGAGCCATGGCCCAAATTATGTTGGGGCATTTTGTTTTCTTCCTTCATTCCTCACCGGACATCCTGTTACCTCGTGTTTGATCCTACCACAACGAAAACAGTATTTTGGGAGTCTTTCATATTGAAAGGAGATCAACATGGCAGACCCATTTATTTTAATTACTCGCCCTCTCACCAAAGGTGTATTCAAATCAATATTGATTTTGACTCTCAGGGATTTGCCCCACCCCATCCCTCCTTCATCCACATCCACCTCTTCCACTTGCCCAATTGCTGACCCAATCGGCTGTCCAACAATGAGACTCATACATGCCAGAGGGAGGTGTTGCATTCGGACCCAGAAAGCAGTTCTATCGAACCGGTACTTTGTTGGGGGAGTTAGCCCATCGTAGTCCTCGACTACAAACAGATTGCCCTCAAAAACCCAAGGCCTCCCCTCCAAGACTCTTTTCTTATCCCTCTCATTCACAAATTCCACCAGAAAAAGATTGTCGCCCAGAATTTTGAAAGAGGGAGTGTCTGCCGGCTTCCAGATCTGCATTAGGGTGGATCGTATAGTCTCCTTGCTCACCAGGTGATCTGCAATTAATTTCCCCACCAACCAATTCTTTCCTCTCTTGGTTCCTGCCTCCCACTCATGGTTTTGGATCTCGATTTCAGTACCCTCCACTTCGAAGAGGGAGAAACTCCCCCACATTCGCCTGAGATCGTCCTCCATCTGTGCTTCTTCCATCCCCGAAAAAAAAAATCAACTTACTTTCAATTGTCTCACAATATTGATATATAAAGAGAGAGAGAATTTCGGAACCTTTTGTTTTCTTCATTAAAATAATTAAATGCATTACAGATAAAACCCCAAGGTTTTAAATGCCCGAAATTTGTTCATTCTTTAAAACACCATGTGTCGCAATTCTAGACACTCTCTAAAACATGGGTTCAGGACACGTGTCGTAATTCTAAGCGCTGAGTTCACCTAGTGGCTGATATCCAGCTTGCTTTAGCAGGATTTGTTTGCTGGGAGCTCGGTTTTGTTCCACGTCAAGTCAATAGGGTTGCTCATGTTTTAGCAAACCAGGCGGTAAAAGAACAGATGGATATGGTTTGGTGTAATGATCCTCCAAATTGTATTCGGAATATTCTTGAGGCAGAACGTAATGTTCTGTGTTCTCTAATATTTTTTTTCGAATAAGTGTTGTAGAATTTTATTGAGGCTCAAAAAGAGCAAAAATCAAAGAGAGGAGTGTGATTCCTCTCGCCTTACAATACCACAGATGCATGGTGAGATTCATGTCCACCTAACTGTATCTATGGCATGGGTTCTAGCTCGTACAACTAGTTCATGCGCAGCAACATTCGCCTCCCACTTGACATGGGTGAAACGCATTTGGTTCAAGCCTTGGAGACTCTCCTTGATAGCTTCAGTTAAGTGTCCATGCATGCTTTTGCAGGGTAACTCTGAGTTAACTTCTTTTACTACCTGCAGTGCATCACCTTCAAACCATGCCTTTGAGTAACCTTGCTCTATGCAAAACTGAACTGCATATAGCGCTGCGTATGTTTCTGCACCCACCGGATGGATATCAATGCACAATTGTTTACTGAGTGCAGTCAAGAAGGAGCCTTTTTCATCTCTTACTACAATTCCCAAACCAATTACTTTTTCCTTAACATCCACCGCTGCATCCCAATTTAATTTAATCATTTCGCTTGGTGGCGGCTTCCAAAGAGTTCGTTCCGTCTCCTCCTCCGTCAGTTCATGCCCCCTTGACCTTTCGTTTGTTTTCTGAAAATCAGTCAAGGCTTTCACAGAGTCTTTCAGCACTTGGGTTGGGTGCGTAAAATTGTCACCATGTATGAAATCATTTCGGCGCAACCAAAGGCACCTTGCCACTACCATGAAATGCTCCATTTCATCCTTATCACATCGAGACGCCACCTCCTTGAAAGTCTGACTGAAATCACCACCCCCAGTTGGGCACTTTTGTAGTTTGATTTTGCTTCCTCCCCAAACGTCATTGGCAACGGGGCAATCCCAGCTAATATAGGCTACTGTCTCTTCTTCTATCATACAGATGGGGCATAAATTGCTCTCACAAATTCCAAGGCGAAACAAATTTGATCTTGTTGGGAGCAGGTTATGACTCGCCCTCCACAAGAACATTTTCGCTGTGTTTGGTATATTCAGGCTCCAGCACATCTTCCATTCCTCATATACATCTTTCTTTTCTGAGCATCCCGGTTGTTGCGACTCTCTCATCTCCATGCCAAGGTGGTAAGCACTCCGGACAGTGAACACCCCATTCTTTGTACATCTCCATAGCATTCGATCTTTGGGAAGAAGAGGGCTTAGAGGTATTCTCAAGATTGCTTCAGCTTCTTCCATCAAGAACATCGAGGAAATAAATGATCTATTCCACTGGCAGTTTTCCTTGTCTATTAAATTGCTTATTGTCATATTCTCCATGGAAGCTGGTCGTCGTGTTTGGACAGTGAAAGAGCTAGGGATGGGAATCCATCTCTCCCCCCAAATTCTTACATCATTTCCATTCCCAATCCTCCAGATAGCTCCATTTTGAATTAAGTCCTTGGAGGCCAAAATACTTCTCCAGGCCAATGATGGTTTAGAACCCAATGTAGCATCCAATATCGTGCTATTAGCAAAGTATTTTGCCTTCATAATCAAGGCCACCAAGGACTCCGAATGTTGTATCATTCTCCATAGTTGTTTGGCCAACAGAGCCTTATTGAACATGATAAGGTCTCTAAAGCCCAAGCCGCCTTTATCTTTGGAAATACCCATTTTCTCCCAACTCATCCAATGGATCTTAGAAGAGTTTTCTTTGTGGCCCCACCAAAACCGGTGCATAAGCGTATTTAACTCCTTACATAAGGAACTAGGGAGTAAAAATACACTCATACAATACGTTGGTATTGCTTGAACAACCGCCTTAATCAAAATCTCTTTTCCGGCCTGTGAGAGAAATTTAACCTTCCAATCATTCAATCGGGTCCAAACTCTATCCTTTATGCCCTTGAAAGCCATGCATTTTCATCTCCCCACCATAGTTGGAAGCCCCAAGCATTTTTCATAGCATTGGGTGGTATTTAGACCCGAAAGTCTAGTTGATCTCCTCCTTCTCCGGACTAGTATTTCACGAAAAGAAAATGGACGTCTTTTCTTTATTCAATTTTTGCCCCAAAGCATATTCATATTCCTCCAACAATTTAGTAAGTCTGCGCCACTCCACCGAATTTGCTTTACAAAACAAAAGGCTATCATCCACGAAGAACAAGTGACTCAACCGAGGTCCCTTCTTGGATGTAGGTACCCCGGTAATTACACCCATTCTTTCCGCCTTACTTAACATGGAGCTTGGTGCATCTGCACATAAGAGGAAAAGATAAGGCGATAAAGGGTTACCTTGTCTAATCCCTCTACTTGGTTTAAAATTCCCACCATTTGCCTATTCACAATGATAGAATACGTGACTATGCATACACACTCCATTATTAATTTTATCCACCTAGCCGAAAAGCCCATTTTGCTCATGACTGCTTCTAGGAACTCCCACTCCACCCTATCATAGGCCTTGCTCATGTCCAATTTAATTCCCATGAACCCAACCTTACTCCACATCTTCGTGTGCATTGAATTGAGAGTTTTGTACGCAGCAATAATATTATCTGTAATCAGTCTCCCAGCAAGGAAAGCACTTTGGTATGGTGATATTACATTGGGGAGGACCAACTTTAGTCTATTTGCTAACACCTTGGCAATAATCTTATAAATCATGTTACACAAACTAATTGGTCTGAATCCAGTTACACAAGTCGGGCTATGGCCCTTAGGGATTAAAGCAATAGAAGTTGCATTTATTGATCCATCCATAATAGTTGAATTTAAAAAATACAAAGCAACCTCACATACCTCCGAACCAACTGTGGGCCAATTTTGTTGATAAAAACTGGCTGTGAACCCGTATGGGCTTGGAGCTTTCACCTCTTCCTTCGTGAAGGTTGCTATCAGTTTCTCATTCATCTCCTTTGTGATTTTGCTGCTAAGTGCTAAAGTACACTTTTCCACATTTTGTGGTCTGGCCGAGGTGAATAAGCTTTGAAAATATCCCACGAAAGCTTCCTCTATGGCTGCTGTTTTGGTGTGTAGACGTCCCTCCTCATCCCGGATCTGCTCAATGGTGCTTCTTCGTTTTTTTTGGGAAGCACATGCGTGGAAATATTTTGAATTACGGTCCCCATTGCGCAACCAATCCTCCTTTGCACGCTACTTCCATTTCAGTTCCTCTTGTTCCAAGAGCCCATGAATTTCTTCTTGAAGCTTCACCTCTGTTGTCTTCTCATTCGCCATTTCCCGTTGTTGTAACGCAGCCAATTCCTTGGTTTTTGTTTGTATCAATGCTTCATTGGCCTGCACAGTGTTTTTTTTACCCACACCATTGTGGCCTTTTGACACCTTTTAAGCTTACCACGTAAACTTTCCCATGGGTCAGCAGCTAATCTTCTTTCTGTCCAGGTGGCATGTACAACTTTTTTATAGTCCTCCCTTATACACCAACCAGCTTCCATGCGGAATTGTTTTTTCCTGATCCAAGTCCGCCCCCGACTCTCATTAAGGCATACAAAAATTGGGTGATGGTCCGAACTCCGTTTAGAAAGCACCGTAACGTCCATATCTGGGAACATCGTACGCCACTCCGTATTGGCCGTGGCTCTGTCAAGCCTCTCTTTAGTGAAAGCCGCCCCTGCTCGTCCATTGTTCCATGTATATTTTGGGCACTTATAACCCAAATCACAGAATTGACAATCCTCCAAAGCTTCTTGAAAGTCAACCATCTGCCATCTTGCTCGCTTCACTCCCCCCCGCTTCTCCGTAAGGTTTACTATCTCATTGAAGTCCCCTAAACAAAGCCACGGGATTGGGTTTAAGGTAGCCAAGTGCCGCAATAAAGCCCAAGACTCTTTTCTTTTCGCAACCTCAGGATGACCGTAAAAGCCCGAGAATTTCCACTCAACACCATTCCTGCCCACTTTGATTTGAGCATTAATGTGTCAACAACCGTAATTTTGAATTGTCACTTGTATTGCTTCACTCCATAGCAAGATTAAACCTCCACTTTTACCCACGCTGTCAACCACGAACATGTGATCGAATTTAAGTCTTATTCGAAGAAAGTCTAGATTTTTATTGTGTAATTTGGTTTCCATGAGGAAGACCAATTGGGCCGCTTCTCTTTCACCATTTAGTGAAGATCCCAAACTACCCGAGGGTTCCCAAGCCCTCGATAATTCTAACTAAAAAAACTCATTGGGTGTGGCGGGGCTGCTCCGCAGCCACCGCCTCATTTTCGCTCCAATTCTCCGCTTCCTCATCCACTAGTCTATATCGTTTCTCATCCCGCCTTCCAATAGCAGCCTGCACGTCTAAGGTTTTTCTTTTTCCCGAGTTCACCCCACTCTCTGCTTCTTTGAAAAATCCATGAGCCACCCTATTGGACCGTTTCCTGTAAGCCTTAGAAGGCCCACTAGATGACATCCCACTCTGAAACTTGTCATCAATTCCAGCCTTTCCCTCTTTAATCCTGCCTTTCCCTTGGGATTTTCCACCAGTTGTCACGTTAATGCCCTCCCCTAAGTTTATTTACCACGTACTATCCCCAATCTTTGCCACATCACTATCCCTTTCCAGAGTTTCCCAAACCATTTTCTCCTTAATTGCATCCCATTGCCTCATATATATGTTCATTCCTTTCCCAGTCGCGATCTTGGCATTATTGCTAGCTGGGAGCGCATCCGTTATCTCATTAATGCAGAGCACAACTCACCCGTAATCTCCTTGATTTGGGGAAACTACCCTTCTAGTTCATCATCACATTCCTCCTGAGATGTTACTTCCCTTTCTTGATTCAAAGGGTCTCCCGAAATCCCGCTTGCATTGAATGGTTGCTGCGACTTTCCATTATTGGCATTCTTGCCAAGCTTGGTTGGTCGTGTTTCAGCTATCCCCGAGGATACGCCACCATTCGCCGCCGTTGAGCTTCCGTTGTTACCTCCATCTTCCTTCCGTTTGTCTGAAGTCGTCGAGTAAGATGGATATTGGGTAGTGTTTCTCCATCCGCCTTGGTACCTGCCTCTCCCAGCAGGATTAACTCGAAGCCATGGTCCAAACTCAGCCTCATCTTCGTTCCCCAGCATCCTTCGTCCTCCAGGAGCAATGCACCCCCGACGTCCATGGCGAATGATGCCACACTTGAAGCAGAATCTGGGGATCTTCTCATACTTAAATGCAATCCATATAGTTTTGTCTCTAACATGCAGAATTCTCCCCCTGGATAATGGTTTAGTTAGATCTAACACTATCCGCACTCTGAGATACTCCCCCCATCCTAATCCATCTTCATCAATCTCGACCTCCTGCACCTTGCCCACCGTTGACCCCATTCGAGTTCCCATCTCCTTGCTCATGCATGCCAAAGGGAGATTGAACATACGTACCCAGAAAGCCGCTTTCTCAAATTCAATTTCACTCGAAGGAGTTAGGCCATCAAAATCCGCCAGAGATACAAGATCTCCATCGAAAGTCTATGGCCTACCCTTCATTATTTGAGTTTTATACCACTCATTTTCAAACTCGATCAAGAATGTATTCACCTCTACTGACTTGAAAGAAACCCGCCCAGAGGGCTGCCAAGCCTGTATAAAAGGTGTCTTGATTATCTCCTTACCCACCGTTCGATCGGCTAATAACTTCCCCACCACACAAGCACTACCTCTGGCTATCATAGGTACGAAATCTTCTTCGTGAGTCTTGATTCCCACACTTTTCACCTCTAGTAAATTGAACTTCTCCCACATCCTGGTTACATCCTCCGTTAAGTTTTCCATCCCAAGGAAAAGATGACTTTGCTTCTAGCTTTTACCGGTTATTTGTCCCGATCCCCGCCTCTCACCCTAGGTATAAGGTAGAGGGAAACCGCTTCACCACAAGGTTTTCAGAGAGCTTCCTAGAGAGAAGAACCCATGCCCGTCAAGAAAATACAGGACAATATTATTGAACTATGTCCTGTGTTCTCTGATAATGACTCAATAAAACCGCACCGAGTTTTACTTCAAAAAAAAAAAAAAAAAGCATCCTAAATAAAACCCCTAGGTATTAATTGTAGGATATAAACAAAAAGCAAGAGAAGACATAAAGACAAATAGAGACAAAAAGACAAAAGTTGGGAACCTTTGTTTTCTTCATTAAGAAAATTAAATATATTACAAATAAAACTCCTACGTTTTAATATAAAATTTACAAAAGAGAAATAATCAATTTGAATAAAAATAATATATAAATTTGAAAAAAAATATAAGGGACACAAATGAAAACAGAAAGTAAGAGAAGATAAAAAGAAAAACAGAGAGAGAGAGAGAAAAAAAATTTGGAAACCTTTTGATTTCTTCATTAAAACAATTAAATATCTTACAAATAAAACTTATACGTTTTAATTGTCTCTCAATATTGATGTATAAAGAGAGAGAGAATTTCAGACCTTTTGTTTTCTTCATTAAAATAATTAAATGCATTACAAGTAAAACTCATAGGTTTTAAATGCCCAAAACTTGTTCATTCATTAAAATGCCACGTGTCGCAATTTTAGGTACTCTCTAAAACATGGAATCTTTTGTTTTTTTTTTCACTAAGACACAATATTGATATATATAGAGAGAGAATTTCGGAACCTTTTGTTTTCTTCATTAAAATAATTAAATACATTACAAATAAAACCCCAAGGTTTTAAATGCTCAAAACTTGTTCATTCTTAAAAACGCCATGTGTCGCAATTCTAGGCACTCTCTAAAACAAGGGTTCAAGACACGTGTCATAATTCTAAGCACTCTTTACTGTCATCAGGAACTTGATGACTATAGCCGAGGTCACCTTGTGGCTGATATCCAGCTTGCTTTAGCAGGATTTGTTTGCTGGGAGCTCGGTTTTGTTCCACGTCAAGTCAATAGGGTTGCTCATGTTTTAGCAAACCAGGCGGTAAAAGAACAGATGGATATGGCTTGGTGTAATGATCCTTCAGATTGTATTTGGAATATTCTTGAGGCAGAATGTAATGTTCTGTGTTCTCTGATATTGACTCAATAAAACCACACCGAGTTTTACTTCAAAAAAAAAAAGAAATGCATCCTAAATAAGACCCCTAGGTTTTAATTGTAGGATATAAACAGAAAGCAAGAGAAGACATAAAGACAAATAGAGACAAAAAGACAAAAGTTGGGAACCTTTGTTTTCTTCATTAAGAAAATTAAATATATTACAAATAAAAACCCCTACGTTTTAATATAAAATTCACAAAAGAGAAATAATTAATTTGAATAAAAATAATATATAAATTTGAAAAAAAAATAAGGGACACAAACGAAAACAGAAAGTAAGAGAAGATAAAAAGAAAACTAGAGAGAGAAAGAGAAAATTTGGGAACCTTTTGTTTTCTTTATTAAGACAATTAAATATATTACAAATAAAACATATACGTTTTAATTATCTCACAATATTGATATATAAAGAGAGAGAATTTCGGAACCTTTTGTTTTCTTAATTAAAATAATTAAATGCATTACAATTAAAACCCCTAGGTTTTAAATGCCCAAAACTTGTTCATTCTTTAAAACGCCACGTATCGCAATTCTAGGCACTCTCTAAAACATGAAATCTTCTGTTTTCTTCACTAAGACATCAATTAAATGTATCCTAAATAAAACCACTAGGTTTTAATTGTAGGATATAAACAGAAAGCAAGAGAAGACATAAAGACAAATAAAGACAAAAAGACAAAATTAGGGAACCTTTGTTTTCTTCATTAAGATAATTAAATATATTACAATTAAAACCCCAACGTTTTAATATAAAATTTACAAAAGAGTAATAATCAATTTGAGTAAAAATAATATATAAATTTGAAAAAAAAAATAAGGGATACAAACGAAAACAAGAAGTAAGAAAAGATAAAAAGAAAAATAGAGAGAGAAAGAGGAAATTTGGGAACCTTTTGTTTTCTTCATTAAGACAATTAAATATATTACAAATAAAAGTCCTACATTTTAATTGTCTCACAGTATTAATATATAAAAAGAGAGAAAATTTCGGAACCTTTTGTTTTTTATCATTAAAATAATTAAATGCATTACAAATAAAACCACAACGTTTTAAATGCCCAAAACTTGTTCATTCTTTAAAATGCATGTGTCGCAATTCTAGGCGCTCTCTAAAACATGGGTTCAGTATACATGTCGTAATTCTAAGCACTCTCTACGTCGAAACTCGGTTTTTATATAAAATATATGATATATAATGAGAGAGAAAATTTCAGAACCTTTTGTTTTCTTCATTAAAATAATTAAATGCATTACAAAAAAAACCCCTAGGTTTTAAATGCCCAAAACTTGTTCATTCTTTAAAACACCATGTGTCGCAATTCTAGGTAGTCTCTAAAACATGGGTTCAGGACACGTGTGGTAATTCTAAGCACTCTCTACGTCAAAACTCGGCTTTTATATATATATATATATATATATGATGAGACACAGGGTAGTAAAAGCCACAAGGATAAAAGAGTCTTCACTTTCTCAAGGAATTCTGTTTCGTGGACCAAAGCCACTTATCCAGAGCTTATGCCCCTTTTGAAGTAGCCAGTAGGAAGGTACAATTGAATGACAATTTACTTCCCTTAGAGAAGTGATTCTCCAAATGGATTGATTTACTTCCTTTTGCCACATACTCAGTTAAATAATAAATTAACTAAAGCTAGAGCTGTCACATCCATTTTAATAAAACAGAGTTCAATAGTCAGCTTGGAATGCCATATGAGCACCATGGCTTTTTCTTTTCCTTGGGAAATCCTTTCATATTCCTCTTAAAGCTAATTTCTTCCTCATTGACACCAGGAAGCTTGCATCTGGATCACAAAATATTTATTCATTACACTGGATCCTCAATCTCTAATCTCTTATAAACCAAGCAAAAGAGTTCCTTTCTATGATCAAGTATGTTGCGATGATCCTTCAGAAACCTAGCATGATATGACCAAAAAAGTTGCCCTCCTCGATATAGAGGACTTCTTTGTTCCTTTTATAACCATATACGCCCATTTTCATTATTTCTTCTTTCAACACAAAGCCTGATAGAAAAGTGCATCAAGAATTTCCTTGTGGGTCCTGGACTCCTGGTGTTACAATATGGCAGGATAATTTTCGCCTGAACAGATGATAGGATCCAAGGGATCTATCACAAGAAATCAGAAAAATAACTAAAGAAAAGAGAATATAATGATCACTTCGAGGGGATCAGGCCTCCTATTCTTGCATTAAGGAAATGTAATTTTCCTTTATGAATTTGCCATACGGCATCTACAGCTTTTATAGGGGAAAAATTAAGCTAAATATGGAAATATGAATTCAAGAATAATTAAGAAAATACGTAACTTGCAAGAAAACAATCTATAGAAGGAAATTAACTTAGCGACCAAGCCAAGTGTAGGGACCAAGCAAAGAGAGGATTCTAGAACCCTCAAGAATCCTATCATTCCCCCACCCTTAGAAACAACCTTGTCCTCAAGGTTGAATACTAAGAAAGTCAGGAAACCGCTCCTTGATGGTGTCGTAGGGCTCCCATGTGGCATCTTCTTAGGGCAGGTGGGCCCACTAGACAAGAACTTCGACGGCAGCTTGATTATTGCGTTTGACAAGCCTAGGATCCAGAATAGCAGTAGGTTGAGCACGAACTTCTCCGGTAGAAATACATTTGTGCCCAACTTCGTTTTCAAGCAGGAAACATGGAAGACCGAATGGATCTTAGAGTCAGGTGAAAGATTGAGGCGATAGGCGACAAGACCAATGCGCTCCAGAACTTTATAGGGTGCATAAAAACATGGTGACAGCTTCAAGGACGAACGCACCTGGATGGAGATTTAGCGGTAAGGTTGTAGATGGAGGAAGACCCAATCACCAATGTTGAATTCATATTCATTCCTATGCTTATTCGCCTAATGCTTCATGTGAGATTGGGAGGCGGTTAGGTTATCCTTGAGAAGCCACAAAAGTTGGGTGTCATCTTGAAGAACACGGTAAACCTAATCCACCACCGACGAGCCTGTAGTGTAGGTTGGTAGTATCGGAGGGGGCCGCTAAATTACTTCAAAGGCAGTCATCTTGGTAGCAGAGTGACAAGTGGTGTTATACCACCATTCGGCCCAAGGAAGCCATCAGACCCACCCCTTGGGCTTATCTCTTGTGAAACACCGCAAGTAGTTCTCCAAACACCAATTCACTACCTTTGTTTGTCCATCGGTTTGGGGATAATAGGTGGTGCTCATCTTTAATTGGGTGCCCTGCAAACGGAAAAGCTCCTTCCAAAAGTTAGAAGTAAAAATCTTATCCCGATCACTTACTATCGACTGAGGAAGTCCATGCAATTTGACAATGTTGTCCACAAAGAGCTGTGCAACAGTCAACACCATGTAGGGATGGGCAACGAGACAGAAGTGAGCATACTTCGTTAGGCGATCCACTACAACAAAGATGGTGGTTTTACCTTGGGAGGATGGTAAGCCATCGACGAAGTCCATAGAGATATCTGTCCAAGCTTTGGCAGGAATTGGCAAGGGTTGTAGTGGTCCAGGGCTTGCTACGGTTTTGCCCTTCAGTCGTTTGCAAACTTCGCATTCAGCGAGAAATTGCTTGATATCCTGCTTTATCCCCTTCCAATGAAAAATGCGATAAATGCACTTGTAGGTTCGAAGGAACCTAGAATGACCAGCACTAGGGGCTGCATGTAATTCCTGCAAGATAACAGAATTGTGAGTGGAATTTGAAGCCAACATAATTCGCCCTTTGTAGCGGAGATGGTCCACAACCAATGAGTGATGTGGAATGGAGGAAGGATCGTCCGTCAGCCGCTGAACAATCTTTTCGAGCTCAGTGTTGTAATGCCCCAAAAATTAATTAACTGGTAATTAACTCCACAATTCGTCTCCCAGCCTTATCCCACTAGGAACAAGACGCAGGGACCTCTACTCCTCGAAAAGAAATAATACTAAGCAGTGGAAAGTATTAAAATTATATAAACATAATCGTTACAACCAGAGCATCTACCAAAGTTCATCAAGTACCTAAAATTATACTATACAAGTCATCATCTTCACAAGGGATCTTCGTTATACCTTAATATGCAAGCATGCATAAGAGCTCTTAATTCTACAATATAACTCAAAGTACTAGTTACCATGAACGCTTGCCTAAGCTTGCAATAAGTTCTCAAGTATCTCCTGGATTGAATCCTCCAAAAGTTTCGGATGCTTCACGATATCCAGCTATCTATAACAGCATAGTTGTATATATGGAGAAAAAAGGGAAATAATACAAGGGTAAGTCTGACGACTTAGTGAGTATAAATGCACATAACGTACCCGTCATTAAATGGTGAACTCAGTTATTTATAAAGCACATGCAACATTATGAGATGACAGTTTATCATGAATGTGATATATATATATATATATATATATATATATATATATATATATATATATATATGATATAGAGTGATAGTTCAACCGTATGGTTTACCCGAGATATTACCCCTACTCAGCAGGGTTGACACTGTCCCGAGGGGCCTGTAGTACAACACTGGTGCCCCAGATATTACACGGTCTACCGTACATAAAATTAGTGGCACGACCGAGTCCGACTTCAAGTGGCCCATACCACTAATGATGTCCGTCCTATAGTGACCATCCATTGGGAATGGCTGCATCTTGGTCACGAAACCATTGGATCCAAAGCCCACACACACATTTGACCATAGAGTTAACTTGTATAGTAAGCCCATGGCCATTATCTTGCACGTACCGGTGTACCATGTCATACGATGTAATTAGTCTTATTAGTCTTTTACATGCAATAGTTTTACAAGTCTTATTATTATCTTATTAATCAATACAATTTTTCACAAAAGAGAGTTTACAGTGGTTCCAAAATGTATTTCATGAGAGTTGCAAAATATGCTTGTTTGATATAAATAAAATAGATGTGTAATGTGGGAAAAGTAACAACAAGCATCCATGTGAGTTTATACTCACCCGAGTCGTAAGGCTCCTCCATAAAATTCCATTTAGGCTCTATATCTCGAATACTGAGAAAAGACCTATCATTAGTTCTAAATCCAACTCAAACGAACCTAGAACATGAAAACAGAGGCTATCAAACGACTAGCCAAAGTGGTGTTCCCTAGAACACTTCTGACCGTACGTTCGGGCTCGTGGCCATACGTTCGCTGAAATACTTCAGACCGTATGTCCGGGCTTGAGGCCATACATCTGCTCAGAGAGTTTCAAGTAGAACCTCATATTGTTCAACCGTCCTCCTATCCTCCCGAACTAATTTCTAAGGTTACAAAAAGCATCTCTAGGGTCTCCTAACTCAAAATGAAACCTCCATGCGTACGAAATCATGTTAAGTCAAAACAACACTATTCTAAATAAGATTTAAAGCATAACTAAAGCCAAAGCTAAACTAACAACTCAAACAGCAACTAAGACAACGTTTAAGCAGCGTAACGACGTAAAAACGAGCTAGGCTTAAAAGCTTTACCTCCTTGAAGCGAAACTTCAAGAACTTCCCTTCCGTTAGCACCAAACGCTCACAATCTCACAAAATCACTCAAGCAAGGTTTCTAGAGGGCAACAAGGGCAAAATGAGGCTTAAGGGTCTAGTGGGGAGGGGTATTTATAGGGTAGGAAGGCTTGTGGGCACTGCTGGAAAAGTCTTGAAAAGTAGAGGACGTCTAGTACTTTTGAGAGGACGTCTGATACTATTCACCAGCTGTCAAAAGGTTGCATCGTACGTTTGGGTATTAACTAGGGGTTTTCCAAAAAGTAGAGGACGTTTGAAACTATTGGGGCGTACGTCCGGTACTATTTGCAAAGTACAACGTACTATTGGCAGAGGACGTCTGCGTGGTCCCCAGGGGTACGTCTGCGTGGTCCCTATGCGTACTATTTACAAAGAATGTCTGGTACTATTGAGAGGACGTCCGGTCAGAAAGTCTAAAATTTTCAAAATGCCCTTTCAACTGTCCCTAGTAACCCAAAGTCCAAATTAACCCTCTAATTAAGCTACCTAAGCTTAGTTAATTATTTGGGTCACTACAAGGGTCACTCCACTGCTCTTTCTTAATGAGCTCAAAAGTGGGCCATGTGGGCGTAGATAGACTATGGAGCTTGGCCTGCTCTCGGAGGTGAGAGAGCGCATCGGCCACCAAATTCTCAACCCCTTTTTTGTAGACAATTTCATAGTCATACTTGAGCAATTTGGTTACCCACTTATGTTGGTCCATGGAGGAAATCCGTTGTTCCAACAAATATTTCAGGTTGCGATGATTAGTTCGTATTGGGAACTGACGGCCAATTAAGTAAGGTCTCCATTTGGTAACAGCATGGATGACAGCCAGCATCTCCTTGTCGTAGACAGCCATGCTGAGGTGGTAATGGTGACAACGCCTTGCTGGTAAAGGCTAATGGTCGGCCCTCTTGCATAAGTACTGTGCCTATGCCAACACCTAAAGCATCACTCTCAATGACGAAGGTTTTAGTGAAATCTAGCAAGGCAAGCACTGGTGTCGTTGTCATGGCATGCTTGAGCTTGGAAAAAGCATCACCGGCCTTATCAGACCATTGGAAAGCTTCCTTCTTAAGCAAAGTTGTTAATGGGGCACTGATCTTGCCGTAATCTCGAACAAACTTTCGGTAATAGCCGCTTAAACCCAAAAACCCTCGTAGACCTTTAATTGTCTTCGGAATGGGCCATGCTACAATGGCTTGAATCTTAGAGGAATCTGTTGCTACAACGTCTTTGGACACAATATGGCAAAACTGCACTTAGACTTCTTCACAAAAAGGGAATGTTGCCAAAGCAAGGAAAATACAACTCGTAGATGACACACATGATTCTCAAGAGAAGAACTATAAATGAGTATATGATCAACAAAGATTAAAACAAACTTACGTAAATAAGGTCGGAATATGTCATTCATAAGATTGAAATGTTGATGGTGCATTGGTCAAGCCAAAGGGCATTACTAGGAATTCATAGTGGCTATCATGAGTCCGAAAGGCTGACTTCGGTACATCTTCATCATGGACTCAAATTTGATGGTAGCCCGAGCTAAGATCTAATTTAGAAAATAGTTGTGCTCCACCCAATTCATCAAGTAATTCATCTATTATAGGAATGGGATACTTATCTTTAATAGTGATGCCATTTAAAGCCCGATAGTCCATGCACATTCGCCAAGTCCCATCTTTCTTTCGGACGAGTAACACGAGGGAAGAATAAGGTCTGACGCTCGGTCTAATATGTCAGCATCATGCATCTCTTGCACAATCAGTTCTATTTCTGCTTTGAAAGTGAGGGTAGCGGTAAGGGTGTACTAGTAGGTGCACTCCCGGGCATAAGAGGAATCCAATTGTAACACCACACCTCAATGACACACAATATTGTCCGCTTTTGGCTCCCCCAAATCAGACTTCCCAAGAGGTCACCCATCCCGGGCATAGAAGCACGCTTAACTGCGGAGTTCTGATGGGATCATGACCATCACGGCTTTAAAACCCGTTTTTTTGGATCAAAGATACATAGCAACAGCATAGCAGAGCCCTTCCCACAACAATATTGTCCTTTTTGGCGCCTACCAGGAGTCGATCCCATGACCTCTTGGCATCCCTCAAGGCTTTATTCCTCCCTAGCCACAACTAGGCTAGGAGAACGCGTTGTTGTCATTAAGGGTGTAGTATTCATTTAAGCATATCCTCATCTCCATACCCAAGCGATGTGGGACGTCACAATCACCCCATCTTAGGACCCAACATCCCTGCTGGCGACCCTCATGGGCTTGTGCACACTCCCCCCATCTCAGGCTTGGCTATGACTCTAATACCATATGTAACATCTCACCTTAATGACACACAATATTGTCCACTTTTGGCTCCCCCAAACCAGACCTCCCAAGAGGTCACCCATTTTGATACTACTCCAAGAAAAGCACGCTTAATTGCGGAGTTCTGATGGGATCATAACCATCACGGCTTTAAAACGCGTTGTTTGGGATCAGAGATACACAGCAGCAGCATAGCAGAGCCCTTCCCACAACAATATTGTCCTCTTTTTGGTGCCTACCAGGAGTCGATCCCACGACCTCCTGGCATCCCTCAAGGATTTATTCCTCCTTAGCCACCACTAGGCTAGGAGAATGCGTTGTTGTCATTAAGGGTGTAGTATACATTTAAGCATATCCCCATCCCCATACCCAGGCAATGTGGGACGTCACACCAATGATCATGTGACTGTTGGGGCGGCAGCCCATTGGGTTCAGCAAAGATATCAAATAATTCTGATAGCAATGGAGCTAATGCTGAACCAGAGTCTTCATGTATTTCTGCAACTTCACTTCTAAATTGTAACCAGTACCCCTTGCAGGACTTCTTCAAGATTCGTTCCATCCGGTGTCTACTGATAGACGTGATGAGGTGACCACGTTTCCCATTAAATGTCACTATGTTCCCATTCAATGTAAGCTTCATGGTTAACTTGGAGAAGTTCCATAGCACATCTCCAAGAGTCCTTAACCATTCGATTCCTAAGACCACCTCATAATCACCAAGAGGTAATAAGTACAAATCAGCTTGCAGCTCATGATCTTGCACAATCAACTTGACATTTGAGGATTTACTTTTGCAAGTGAAGGTGCCCCCATCTGCCAATTTAACTTCAAACGGCTTACAATGCTCCACATGGATTGAGAGTCTTTGAGCAATACCTTCATCAAGAAAGTTATTGGTATTGCTCAAAATATATATATAAAGCAAAAGAATAAAGAAGCATGCACAAATAAAATAAAAATAAAAATAAAAAATAAAAAATAAAAATAAAAATAAAAATAAAAATAAAAAAGTAAAAAAATAAAAAAGAGAGAAGAAATGAAAAAAAGATGTAGAGACCTGAAGAAAGTGACAAAACAAGAGAATAAATGAACATATACAAAAGGAAAGAAGAAAGGATAAGTACGTGTTACGGCTCACTTTCACAAGCATGAAAGTGGATAAATTTGAGTAAGTTCTTAGAGGCTTCTTCCAAACAAAAGTTTGGGAATAAACTTCTTGATACCTCCTTTATTCATTGACTCCATTCGTATAAATAAACCAGCTTTTACAATAATTTCCCAACTTATCTTCACAGGTTGATGAGTGATAGGTAGCTAAAGATAATAATAACACTATCTAATGAAAGATAAATGATGATAATGATAGGATATAACAAGAATGATTAAATAGCTAAAGATTTATTTGAACGTTGAGCTGTTGTTGCCTCTTCATAATATTCTTGCCCTTGCGCTTACTTTCTTTGGCCATCACTAACAAAAATTAGTAGCAAAGTTTTTTTTTTTTTTTTTTTTGGTCCATGAAATTATAAATTTTATCCTTTATAAACCATCTTTATGATAGTTAGGCCTTGTACTCAAGGATAAGGAACTTCAATTATGGTGCTAACTTGGTGAGGCTTGCAATAGATATCTAAGATCGCTAGAAAAGAGGATGTGTAGATTAAAAAATTTTAAAAAAAGAAAAGGAGGAAGCAAAAAGCAAAAGATGTAAAGACAAAAAAAAATGATAAAACAAGAGAATAAATGAGCATATAAAAAACAAAAAAAATAGTAGCTTTGTTTGTTAAGGAGAGTTTTTTTGTTTTTAACTTATAAAAGTGTTCTGACGTAAGATAAATTTGAAAACTATTTTTGTATATTTAATAATTCTTTGTGTTTAAATTGTTAGTTAATTTTTTATTTTGAAAAAAGAAAATAGAAGATAAAAAAATCTAACTAATGAACCCAAATGTTGAGCATCTCCAGCAGTGTAACTAAAGGGGAGATATTAGCTATATTTAGCTATTTTTGTCCTTTTTTTTACTCCAACAGAATAACTTCATATTAGCTGTTATACCTTAACTGCTATAGTGAGTAGCTTCATATTGCTATTCACTGTAGTACACTAGATTGTTGAATATAATATTATTTTCACATTATTTTCTCTCTCTTCTCTCTTCTCTCCCTCCCTCAACATTTCTCTCTCTTCTTTCTTCTCTGTTCATGAATTTATGATACAAATTCAAGTCTTCTGAATCACTAAAAACTTCAAAAAAAAAAAAAAAAATTGAATAGCATGCATATAATTGACAAACTAAAAATGGAAAAATAAAAATAACACACAGGTATGCTGTGTGAATCAATTCTATTGCAATTTACAAGATGATGCAAAAGCGATCGCGGATCCAAAAAAAAAAGATTAAAAAATAGATAATGAAATAAAGAATCTATTGGAGTTAATATTAAAAAATGAGTTGCTAAAACAGAGAATTGTGCTTTTTGACTGGGTAGAATACCTCTTACTGCTGGAGATGCTCTAAGACAAAGGAAAAAAAAAATTAGTAGGTTCATTATAACCCGTTTCTTTCATAATTTTGGGTGCATAGCAAATTTTTGGTTTGTCTATAGAAATTTCATCTTTTGTAAACCATCTAAACTTGCAAGAAACGAAGTTGTGGAGAAAAAGAAAAAGACAGAATAAGAGAATAAAGGACTATGTACATAGAGAGAGCGAGAAAAAAAATTGATGAAGAAGAAAAGAAAAGAAGATTTGAAGACGAAGTAAAAGACAAATTCAAGAGAATACAAGAACTTGCAACTAAAGAAAAGAATGTTTAGAGAGCAAGGAAAAAAAGAAAGGAATAATCATGTTCATTATAAATAATATCAATCACGGTTTTGGAAGCATAGTATTGTTTTATTTCCCCTACCAAATCATCCTTTGTAAACCATTTTTGTGATTTGTATACCATTTTTGTGATTTGTATTTTCTCTTACCAAACAAGAAAAAAAAGGTTTGTGTGATAATTTAAGGAGAAAGAAGGCACAAGTTTGAAGTTGTATAACAGGTACTACACTTACTCATTCCTGTATTGGTTACGCTCTTTTGAATTGCAGTTATGTTTGTAGTGACATTTAAAATGTATTTCAAAGATTTTATAAAAGCTCAAAAGTTGTTAATTTTTATGGTATTTTTATAGTGGGGGTTAATTTTTATAGTACTTGTTATTTCAAGTTTTCCTTTCAGCCATAGATCTACCCAGCTAGAAACCGTGTTCGTAAAGTTGGAAGTTGTTTCTTCTGAAAGGAAACCAATCAAGAGCTATAAGATAGGAAAATAGATTAATCCAGCCAAAATCAAATTTACAAGGATAAGCTAAAAGACAATTTCCTTGTTATATGATTAATCCACCCGAAAATCAAATATTTTAATGGATAATATGATTTTTTGTATATCTCTCTCACAATTCTTTATCCTACATCTTTATTAGGAAATCTTAAAGGAATTAAATTCTAGTTAAAAAAAAATCTTGAACAATTTTGTGCTTTCTCAAGAGGATTCCAAAAATGACCATGATAATCTCCGTATGTACGCTTAGAAAAGGAGATCCTTTTGAAATCACTTCAATAATTGCAGAGCTATCTTAAATCAGGTATGACTTGGAACAAATCTTTCCCTAGTCAAATTTACGTAAATGCCATCTTAATTTTTCTGTCTTCAAGAGGATATATATATATATATAAAGGTTTGTTAATTAATTATGAAGTTTGTAAAAGTAAAAAATAGTGCACCCACAAATTATATATTCATCTAATTTGACTTCATTCATGAAAAGTGAAGACCCAACAAATGCTCTACGTATCATCATCCTATATATATATATATATCTGAATGCTAACCCCACCCTTTGGGTTTTGTGCCTCTGTGACTGTGTATTAATTAGCAGAGAGTAAGATGGCGGGCGAGAGATGGCATCACTTGCAGCTCATAGATAAGCTGAAAAGTAGATATCGTTGCTGGCTGTGCGGAAAGTCAGTATTGGGAAGTCGCGGCTACAAATGCGGGGAATGCCCCTATTTTTTCATTCATGAATCATGCCTCGAGCTAACAGATCACAACCGATCACATTATTTGAGCAGTATACATCACTTGATATCCATGAAAGAGGTGGAGAAGAATGGAGAGAATAAAGTAGTAGTTTGCTCATTGTGCCAGGAACCGGTATCGGGTTTGTTAGGTAACAACATTAAAGGGCCTACCATTTACAAATGCTCCATCCCCAACTGCACCTTCCTCCTTCATCAACCATGTGCACAATTACCCTATAGAACACCAACACACCCTCTGCACTTCTCACACCGCTACCTTTTTCTCAGAACGCCAACAGAGACTCAATATCGTTGCAGTGCTTGCTTTAAAGTTTTCAGTAAATGCTTCTATTATGAATGTGTCAGTTGTGATTATATGCTCGACGTGAAATGTGGTTCTCTTTGGCGTACAAGTGCTGAAAATTGTAACCCACACGCTTTCATCCCCACTCAGGATCCGATAGAGTTTACTTGCAAAGTGTGTGGTGTGAAACGTAGTGACATTGCCTATCTATGTAGCAATTGTCGAATTCTAATTCACCCTAGCTGTTTTCAGTTTCTAGGCACCATCAAAATTAGAGGACATGACCACTCCCTCACTTGCACTTTCTCTCTTAGTCTTGGCAAAAAGCACAAATGTGAAGTCTGTTACGAAACGGTGGATACAAAGTATGCAGCTTACTGTTGTGATAATCAAAAGTGTGACTACATTGCGCACTTACGGTGTGCATACTGGATTAGGAAGGAGAGTGAGGCCAGTGATTCCGTTGACTATGCTACTCATTTGGTCGAGGGCAACGATCTAAAAGAGGATGAAAAAGCTGCCTCTCAAGAGATTCAACATTCGAGTCATTCACTACATAAATTAATCCTTAAAAATGAAGAGCTCTTAGATGTCAAGCGTTGTGAGGGTTGTATGCAATTTATAGTGTTGCTCCTGTTTTACGACTGTACACAGTGCAACTTCTCTCTTCATATAAGATGTACTAAACTACCCCAAAAGGTTATGCGACCATTACATCACAACCACCCACTCACCCTACATAATGTAGATTCCAATGTGCAAAGGTTCACCTGTTGGGCTTGCAACCGACCTCGAAGTGGCTTCAGCTACAAATGTGTCGAGTGTTCATCTCGTGGAGGAATATTTGATGTTCAATGTATTTTAATTCCAAAAGCCTTTAAACATAAAGGTCACCAGCACTGCCTCTTCTTAGGTAACTTTGATCAACGAAGGTGCAATGCTTGTGGTCAAAGACTTGCTGGCGCTCAGACATTTGATTGCACTACTTGTAGGTTCCTCTTGTGCATTAAATGTGCTACTCTTCCACTCGTAACTAGGCATAGATATGACACACATCTCCTATATCTTACCTATGCCATTGAAGATGACACCGAAGAATATTATTGTCAAATTTGCGAAAGAGAAATGAATGAAAAGCTTTGGTTCTATTACTGTAAAAATTGTGACTTTGCTGCTCATCCTAAATGTATTTTTTGAAAAACTTGGCTGATTAGTTACATTTGTTTATGTGAGAGAGACATGGAGGAAGAACCTTATTGTATATAATTTAATTCAATGTACATTTATTATGACTAAAACTCATGCCAATAAAGATATTTTACACATTGTCTTCAGGCCTCAAAGCACAGTGTAAAGGACAACGAAGACTTACCCTTTCCATTAGCAAAGATCAAAACTTTAAAGCTCAAAAAATATTTTGATCTTATTCCCCATTCTCTACGTCATTGACGGCTACAAGAGAGAGTGGAATCTCTTTATTTTATCTTCTTCTCGTTTAGAATGAGAAAATATAATAAAAATAAATAAATAATTTGTCTTACAAAAGCATGACCGACCACCCCTTTAGTGGGGATTATACAGAGATAGAGAAGGAAAGTACAAGAGAAATAAAAGTTGGCTCCAATATAAGTCTTGAGTTTCAAGTTATCTCATAACCCCATTGCAAAGTCCTATTAATTATCATTTACTCAACTGTAAATTAAAAATTGTACTATAGGTTTTATTTAGTAACAAAAGATCTCTTTATCCTACTAATGTCTGCAAAGAAATCTCTACATATGATATTCAAAATCGAATAAGGTATTTTAATTTTATAGTCACCTTATCCAATCTAAATCTTTTATCTTTGAGTACTCAATCACATGATCATCCACAATACTTCTATTAAAGAATAAACTCTTTTGAGAGTATTAATTTTAATAACCACTTTACTAAAATTATTAGGCATGGACTTAAACTAGCAATTCTATTAAATTATCTCAAGGAGATACTTATATTTCCTATGACTCAATGTATAAGTATTTAGGGGACAGTAATTTGTACAACACATTATTAACAATTAAAAATACTCGATGCATTCCCAATACATCAACATATGAACTAGAAGCCTCATTTTCAATAATCAAGACAAACAATTCTATCATATAGTATTGATATATTATTATGTTATAGTCTTCATGATAAAAATGGTCAATTTTATCATTGACAGTCAACTCAAATTTACAAGTTATAAGGAGCTTGTGATTTAAATCTTTTTAGATTAATCACACTCAATGCTCATGAATTCATTGCATGAATCACAATTTCCCCAACAAAATAAATCTAAAAAACAAAAATTAAACTAAAAAAAATAAATAAATAAAGGCATGCATCTGCCTCCATAGAGGGAGACCCATTTGCCTTGTCAAAGTAAAATCAGTAAACATCATTTTTAAGGGGAAACACAGTTTTGAGTTGGCAATTTTGAAAGAACTTAAGCGGTTTGAAAATAAAAGGGGAGGGTAAGGACAGCTAACCTAAACAAGCTTTTATTTAAGTTAGAACTCAAATTGAATCTCTTTAATTAAAAAAATAAAAAATAAAAAAAAAAAAATCCAACATTAATATCGAGAACAAAGTAGCAAACAAGACAATCATCTATTCTCTGAATCTACCTTTCTAGGCATATCTATCTTCAAGAAAAACAATTAGTTAAATATGACAGCATAAATGCCAAAAATGAGATGGTGAAAATGAATTTGATAAAGAAGATGAATATTCAATTCGCAACAATTCACTTTCAATAGGAACCTGAATTCCTCCCTGATTAATAGAGATAGCTTCAAACTCTGCATTTTGACTCTCTTCATTGGTCAACCACAAAGACACGCAACAATCAATTAAGTCCTTGTCGCAACTCACTGGAGAGCCCCTGTTAAAAATTGGGGCCCTCCCAAATCTTGTAATCTTTGCTAGATTCAAATCAGAAAGCTCGTCAGCATAACTCTCTAAAATGTTTCAGATGGCACGACACCAGATCGGTTGAGCTACCTTAAGGAAGTCATGAGCAACCAATATAGGAAGGTTCACACTTCCCAATTCAGATTCACCATGCCCACCTCTTCCATGATAATCTGATCCTCCCAGCTTTAAAAGACCATAACCATCTGCTAGGTCACTGTATGCTGTTGACCAACATAAGTAAACTACCATGTAAGTACCAAATGTTTTAATATAAGCAAAAGATGAGGTTCCATATATAGGTTTGAAGGAAATAAATTCCCATCACAATAGCAGCACTGCAAATGTTCTACTACAGCGTATAATCATTAATATGGTCAACAAGGCTCCCAGATTTGTCTCGCATATCAAAAAGTAACTGACCCACACAAAGCTGTGTGAACAGTACCTGTTACACTATATGACCAGTGCACATTAACAGTACCTCTTGAACAGTGTTATAAAGAGTACACAGTACAATATTTTCTGTTATGAGAATTTGGTGGTCTAGGATTTGAAGATTCAAGTTTTCAAAAAAGAATTCTAAATTTTGTGTTCGTTGGAAAATTGTTGGGAATTTCAATGGGAAAACCTAAATGAGAACAACAAACCTAAGCATCACACCTCAAATGGTTACATCACACAATCCATAAAGCAACAATGGCTGAGAACCACTTTTCCTTTAACCCTTTACATCCATCGTTATGTAGAAACAAAACCAACATCTCATCCATGCACTAAAATATAAAAACATTATAACAAATATGAGTCGAAACATTATAAAGGATGAAGTTTAACTACAACTCAACTTCATCTGCTGATTTATCCCTGGAATTGTTTTGTAAGGATTTTGATATGTTCCTAAGATAGCATCTTTGTTTGACATCCATTACATGTCTGAAGATCGATGGAGAAGTAAATGTTTTACGTTCTATGGCAATTGATTGGACAGTCACCGAAAACAAAATTCCACAAACAACAATAAAAAAGAAAAAGACGTAGCAAAGTAAATAGTATACCTGCTAGTTTTCATCACTTGTGTAAACCTCCATCCCATGAAGGCCAGCCTCTTTCAGCCTCCTGATAATGGCAACATGATTTTTCAGTGCCCCTGGATGAGCTAGCACAGCTACACCCCAGTATTAGATATCAATTGTATAGCGTCTTCTGCAAGAGGCTCACTTCCCCTGAAACCATATATATCATAAATTCTAAGTCAACAATATGCATCAAGAGCAACAAGGAAAGGTTTAACTAATCAACAGAGCATCAGAGACATACAAACTAGAACAGGATAAATCCTCACAACTCAGACTCTTCTTGCAATTTTGAATCACAAACAAGGTTTTATAAAACAGCTCTTTCTGATGTCAGAGAAAATCAAAATTAAACAACTTTCTTCAAGCAACTACTAAGAACAAAAGGTACACACACGTGTATGTATTTATGTACGTATGTATGTGTATGGATGCATGCATACGCCTCCTAATGCTAGAAATTTAGAAAAATGACCTAATATTGTACTGATTTCAACATTTGGAATTATCTTGATGCGAAATCTTCTAGCAGCTTCTAGAGCCTCAGGGATGCCTGACATTGTGTCATGATCTGTAACTTTCACCTGTTATGAGAACATTTATTAAACAACTTGCAATACATCTTATGTTGTATTCAAGAATTAAAATATGAGAATTGTATAGCAAATGAACTTTTAAGATCAAGAATAACGTACAAAGTTTTGCAAGTAGTTTGGACTTCAATTCCACAAGGGTCCCACACAATTAACAGATAGCATTGTGGAAATTAATACCTCTCTTTCGACCAAATGTCCATCATTAATGTGTCATAGCCCAATTTAATTCAAGTTTCTAAATTATTTTTAGAATGATATGAAACTAAAGTTCCATTATTTTTTCTTTGTTCCAGGACTGTTAGTAGCTAAGAAGTTAAATTCCATTCAAAATAATTGAAAATAGTCATTTTATCCAAATGACAACCGCTACCACAATAAGGATGGCTAATACTCCCCCCCCTCCCCAAATAAAAAGCAATAAATTTCCTTATTGCCTTAAATCATTTGGTTGGAAGAATAACTTATGAAAAAGGAGGAAGAATAGATTTCCTCCTTTTTCATCCTTATATCTTATCTAAAATACTACTCTTTGTTACCTCTAGATTTATTATATCCTTATTTGAGACAGATGGTGGTAAGAGCCACAAGGACAAAAGAGTCTTTACCTTCTCAAAGAATTCTGTGTCCAGGACCAAAGCCTCTTACCCAGAGCTTATAGTTTGAGTTTGTCCTGCTTCCATGTCATTAACCAACTGCACTTCTCGGAATCTTAATGAAACCACTTATGCTCCTTCTACCGCATAACACACTATGCCATACACTTCAATAGCACCTTGAAATGTTATCTGATTCTAAATGTGCCCCAATAATTCTAGAGCTCACTTTTTAGGCAATACCGGAGCCCATAAAGTAGCCAGCATGAAGATCCAATTGAATGACAATTGACTTCCCTTAGCGGAGTGATTCTCCGAAAGGATTGATTTACTTCCTTTAGTCTCATACTCGGTTAAAAAAATAAATTAACTAAAGTTAGAGTTGTCACATCCTTTTTAATAAAACAAAGTTCAGTAGTCATCTTGGAATGCCATATGAGCACCATGGCTTTTTCTTTTCCTTTGGAAATCCCTTTATAGTCCTCTTAAAGCTAATCTCTTCCTTACTAACATTAGCAAGCTTGGTGTTATCTTGTGTGTGATTGTTCTCGCCTTATTTAACCGTAATTGTGATCGCGTGTTTTTTGCACAACAAGTGGTATCAAAGCTTAGGTTCAAGAAATCAAATTTACGGAAAATATGGCGAGTACCAAGTTTGAAGTGGAGAAGCTTAATAGGAAGAACAATTTCTCTCTTTGGCAAAGGATGAAGGATTTGCTGATTCAGCAAGGAGTTCACAAGGCGTTATTGGGAAAGGCAAAGAAACCCGAGAAGATAGAGAATGATGTTTGGAAAGAGATGGATGCAAAGGCTGCCAATGCAATCCGTCTTAATTTGTCAGATGAAGTCATTCACAATGTGATTGATGAAGAAGAGGCAGAATCAATTTGGCAGAAATTGGAGAGTCTATATATGGCGTAGAATTTAATGAATAAGCTGTACGTGAAGAAGCAGCTATATGGTTTACAGATGGAGGAAAATACAGATCTGCTGGAGCACCTCAACAAGTTCAATATGCTGAATACACAGTTGTTGAATTTTGCAGTGAAGATTGGAGAAGAAGATAAAGCGATACTTTTGTTGGCATCGCTTCCCCCTTCGTATGATCACCTGGTTACAACATTGTTATATGGGAAATAGACTCTAGCGTTTGAAGAGGTGACGGGATCCCTCTTGTCACATGAGACGCGGAGAAAACCTGTCAATGATCAGACTGATGGGCTTGTGGCACGGTTTGAGCCAAAGCACCAAAGATATAAGTTTAAGGGGAAGAATGGCAGAAGTAAGCAGTATTGGTCTATGTCACAATCCGCACAGGGTGGAGAATCTCGGTTAGATGCAAAAGATGTGGAGTGCTATTATTGTCACAAGAAAAGGCACTACAGAAAATTTTGCAAGCTGATGAAACAAGATCTTGAAGATAAGAAGAGACATGGTTCCGAAAATTCAGTCAGTGTGGCTGATGGTGAGTCTGGCGACAGCGAGGTTAGCGCAGATGTTCTTTCAGTTTCCTCAGGTAAAAATTCTGTCATAGACTCTTGGGTTTTGGATTCTGCTCGTTCATATCATATGTGTCCGAATAGGCAATGGTTCGACACATTTAAATCCTGTAATGCGAGTACAGTGCTAATGGGCAATGATGCTAGGTGTAAAGTCATTTGACAAGGTACCATAAAAGTCAGGTTGTTTGATGGGATTGTCAGGATACTCATTAATGTCAGATATATTCCCGACCTTAAGAAAAATTTGATCTCATTAGGCACATTAGATTCTTGGGGCTATGGTTATTCAGCCAAAGATGGAGTTATGAAAATAACTAAAGGTGCTATGGTGATAATGAAAGGCAAGAAAATTGGCAATTTGTATAAGTTACTCGGGGACACAATTACAAGTGGCAAAACCAAATATCACAACGCAGTTTTGTGGCATATGCGGCTTGGTCATTTAGGCAAGCACAGTATGTTTGAACTTCACAAGAGGAATCTGTTGAAAGGTGTGAAGTCATGTAAATTGAGTTTCTGCAAGTCCTGTCTATATGGGAAGCAACGAAGAGTCAGCTTTAAGGTGGTGTCTCATACAAGCAAAGGTGTTCTTGACTATGTTCACTCAGATGTTTGGGGGCCAGTGGCAATGTCATCAAATGGATGTGCACATTATTTTGTCAGTTTTATTGATGATTTTTCAAGAAAGGTTTGGGTGCATTTTATGAGGCACAAGTCGAGGTTTTCACCATCTTCAAGCAGTGGAAGGCGCAGGTGGAAAATCAGACTGTAAGAAGAGTGAAGTATCTGAGATCCGACAATGGGTTAGAATACAAAGACACTGCATTCTTGGAATTCTGCAAAACAAAAGGTATTACTCGTCACTTCACAGTGAGAGGGACTCCACAGTCAAAACGGAGTTGCCAAAAAGATAAACAGAACACTGTTGGAAAAGGCGAGATGTATGAGGTTGAGTGTAGGATTGCCAAAGAGTTTTTGGGCTGAGGCAGTTAATTATGCGTGCTTAGTCACCAACCGATCTCCAGCGCTGGGATTGACTTCAAGGTTCCAGAGGAAGTATGGTCAGGTAAACCGGTAGATTGCAGAGTGGAGAACGATCGAAATTAGATTCAAAGTCAAGAAAATGTATTTGTCTTGGTTTGGAATCTAGTGTTAAAGGCTATAGGCTCTGGGATCCAATCTCTAAGAAGAAGATTGTTAGCAGAGACGTGGTGTTTGATGAGGCCTATATGTTAGGGAAGGGTGAGAATGAAGCATCGATTAAGAGCCAGAAAGGGAAACAGGTTGTGGAGGTGGAGCTTGATGAGCAGCGTTCACTCACAAACATATGTGATGACGAAAAATCGTCAAGAGATTCAAAGCACCAAGAAGAGCCTTATTCTTTAGTAAGAGGCAGAGAGAAACGTGATCGAAAAGCACCGAAAAGGTATGGATTTAAGAACATGATTTCCTTTGCTCTAATAGCTGGTAGTGGAGTCTCATTGTCTTCAGAATGGCATGCCGACAGAGGTGGAGTTACTACAGAAAGGTAAAGCTTGGGAATCGACAGAATTGCTCAAGGCAAAGAAGGCTAAAGGATGCAAATGGGTCTATAGAAAGAAAGAGCCAATAGAGAAAGTTGTGTGGCCTAGAGGACTGGTAGAGAAGCATGGTAGTCTGTCTAAACCAGGTCCTATGCTCAAGTTCAAGAGGTGCTTGGACTTGAGTGACACTTATGAATTGTGATAGCCCTCAGGGGCTTGGGCGGAGGCATCAGAAGAAGATTCGTTTTGTTGCGACTTGATGGGTTTCAAGTCAAGATGGAGATTGTTGACTATGTGACTTTTCAACCCTCAATTTAGTCATGGGCCCATGTCTTGCTTTATTGGTTTATGGGTACTGCCGTGGGAGACTAGCTCTCCAAATCCTTCTCTAAGTCGGAGTGTGTGGGGCTCACGTGGTGTACAAGTCTTTCTTGTAAAAGGCTTTATAGTTTTTGTCTTATGGAATCCACGAATGACTTGCATTAGGAGAATTGGAGTGTACCGACTTTGCCCATATATAAAGCCAAAGTTTTGTGCGTGAATAGGGTGTGCGAAAAACATCAACAAAGCCGCACAAGTGAATTTGTGGGCTGCTGTTTGAAGGGCAGCAGAGTAGTGCGCCACACCTCTTGTATTTTCTTCTTGGTTTCATGAGTTAGAGACAAGAGAGAAAATAAAGGAGAGAAGACAAAGAGCGCCGATTGTTTTCTTCTTGATTTTGGAGGATCCAAAATAAGAGAGAAAAATAAAGGGTGCTACTGCGGGAAAGAAAAATAAATAGAGAGACCAACCGCAATCGTATCCCAACAAAAGAAGAAGAGTTTGTATTCCTGTCTTTTGTTTATTCCTTTGAGGATAATCTCTATTGTGTGATAGTGAGATTTAGGTGTATTGGGGTTTTGGGTCTGAGTGATTTTCTCTCTACTATATTTTTGTACTCCATCTTTTATAGTGAATTTCTTCGTGATCGCCTCCGCCAGTGGACGTACCTCACATTGAGGAACCACTTAAATCTTGGTGTTATCTTGTGTATGATTGTTCTTGCCTTATTTAACCGTAATTGTGATCGCGTGTTTTTTGCACAACATATTGGAAACAGATGATTAGACTATTTATAAACAGATTGAAAAGGATGAAAATATATGTTAACAATTACTAACGAGCCCTAATACCAACAAAAGAATTACTAGGAAATGGTGATCAAAGTGGTGCCAAAATGAGGTAGCCAAACTCAAACAAAGGGTATAGAGCAGCAGTGATTCAAATCAATTACAAAACAGACAGAAAACTACAATCAACTAATTATTGCAAGAACAGTTATCATGGCTGACAAAAATAGAGCAAATAACTGTGTAGCAAGAAACCAGAACCAGTTACGAATTACAAAAGTTTGCAGAGGAATTCTCGCTTTCAGTGGTAGGCTGGTAGCTGTAGAATAAATACAAGAACAATCACCGTTATATCTGCGAACAGAAAAATTTGGAGTAATTTTGACATTGGCAATACAAAGGAAAGACCACCATAGAGACATAAGACAACCAAGTACTTCTTTTCTGTTGTATTCACAAAACAAATACCGAAACACCATTATGGAGACATTTTATCAAACACTGAGTAACACCAAAGGCTTTGTTTGGTAATGGGGATGGGGTTGGCCCAAACACTGTTCATCACCATTTCCCAAAAAAATCAACATCAAAACATTCTAACTTTTTCACTTTTAATATCAAATCATTCACTTTTTATTATTATTCAAATAAAAAAACCACTACAAAACAAAACTTTTTCACTTTTCCATACCACTTTTTCATTTTTTTTATACCAAACATTCTTACTTTTTTTCACATCAATCTACATCAACAACAGTGTTTAGGCCATCCCATTTGCCAAACACCCCCTTTATCTTCCAGCCCAACGAACTCAATCAAAACAAAACAAAACTATACAAAGAAACCCCACACTAAACACCCACAACAAAAATCTATACAGGGTAGAGGCTTATCCAATCTCAACATTCACAGTTCAATGATTCAAGCAACATTTGCAAGCACAAAACAACGCCCTTGCCAAACGACCACTTCTTTCAATAATGCCAAAGAAACAACGACTTTACAATTAGAAGTGAACCAATTAGCATCTTTACCATCCCATTGGCCCAAGACGATCGGGTCGTACAACCCATCGTAGCGAGTTTCAAGACACAGTGAATGAATCCTAGGATGAAATTCTGGGAATTAGCTAGAAATTGAAGTGGGCTGAAAAAGGACGCTTCAGCTGAGAGAGAGGCGGGCTTCACGCTTCACTGCTTCAACCATATCCAGTCCATTGATGCCGTCCGCCGAGCTAGAGAGAGAGAAACAGAGGCGGGAGATGATGAAATAGAGGTGGGAAAGAAAATAAAAGGGTGGAGGATGTTGTAATGTGTGTGTTACAATCATGATTTCCTTTTCTGCCTTCTTTAAATGTTTTTATGAAAAAAAAAATCAAATGAATTGAATTGAATTTTATTTTTATTTATTTAATTTTTTTACATGTCCGCATGAGGAGATTCGAACTAGTGATCTCCGCTTTATAAAACATGGTCTCTAACCGATTGACCTAGCCCTTGAGACAATTTGACCATTTTGACCATTAGCCTTTAACAATTTGTTTTGACCGTCATTAACAAATGTTTTATGGCTTTTGACTATGACCGTTTGGTCATTATATTGTCTTTTATGTTCTTATAGGAAAAACCTAACACTCACTTTTATATATATTGAGTGGGAAGGATATCCTTCCCTTTTGTTGTATTTGCTCAGAAAAAATATATATATATAGTTCTCAAATAGAGTTATATATACAATATACATATATAGGAGATGTATTAAAAATGCTTTCAAACACTAAGTTAATAGTGGATCACTTGGCGAGTCGTTGAAATGTTGTGATTTTAAATGTGCTCACTAATTCTAGAGGTCCCTTCTACTTAGGGGTAATATTGAAGCCCATAAATTAGCTAGAGTAAAGATACAATTGACTTTCCCTTAAAGTAGTGCTTCCACAAAGGATTGATTTACTTCCTTTTGCCTCATACTCAGTTAAGTTTGATTACAGCCCAAAGTTCCTGTTATTTACATTTTTCACTTCTAAACGACATGTCAATGTGCAATGGGTACATGAAACAACACACGGTATGTACAAGGTGGTCTACATGAGGCATAAAAGTGACTCACCAAACATTAAGGTTGAAAAGGCGGGTACGGTTAATGGTTATTGACTAAAATCGCTAATCGTTACCGCCTAGGCGGTTAGTAAAATTCACTAACCGCCTTCATTAACCGCCTAGGCAGTTAAGCGGTTAACCGGTAGTTAACGGTTAGTAACCCCAATAACCGCTAACCGCTTTTTAAAAGAACTTTTACAAAAAAAATTAAAATTTAAAAGAAAAAACCAAAACATCGTCGATTCTATTGTATTTACTGAAAAACGCTATGCCGGCTCCAAAAACTTGTTTATTACAATTTATGCGGAATTAATATTATGAAGCAATAAACAATTCAATCACCCAAAATATATAAAGCAATAAAGAGGCAGACATAGATATTTTGGTTACGAAGAGGAAACCTTTTAGAAATCGATCTAAAAGTAAAACCTCTCCGGGGCAGTCAAACCCAGGAAATCACTATCAAAAGATTATCCAGAGATTACAGACACTAGGAACACTTACAACTCTTTGCAAGACCTTGGCTCTGTAAGATCGACAAGCCTACAACTCGTCTCCTTGCTCACAATCTTCTTCGACATGATTCTCCTTTACCGGACCCTTCCGATAGACTTCTCAACCGTAGATTTATCAAAGGAATAACTAAAACTCTAAGAGATTTAATTTAACGCTCACCACATATGACCACTCTTAGCACAGCCTCCGACGAACTCTCTGGGGGTAAAAATTCGTACTTCTCTCTTCTATAATGATGTATATATACCCCAGACAAAACCCTAGACCTAACCCACTTAAAATCATGTTTTTTAGCCTAAAACTTATGGGGTGTCCGGACACGGCTTTGCGAAGCAAGATTTTAGTTTCTGGAAATGAGGTCCGGACCCGGGGAATTGCGGTCCGGACCCGGCCTGTCCAGTCTTGATCAACAGCTCCGATCGATGGGCGTTTGTGGTCCGATTGAGCTGACATTTTGCAGTGACGTTCATAACACATGAATCTACATTATGAACGGTGGAGATTGCATTCTGAGCATTCTATATCAGTGTTTGAGCCCGTGAACAGTAGCATCTACATTTTGAAACTGAATTAAGCCAACACAAGAACTAACAAACTCCCCCTTTGGCAATTCAGTGACAAAACCAAAATGTCGAGCCAATCCCATCATCTCCCCATATTTACTCCCCCTTTTTGTCACAGAATGACAAAAGGTCTTCATGTTTCCTGAAACACTTCACAAAATACATCAAGGCATATGTGGAACAAGAAGACATAAATAAAACTCATAAAAAAAAAATGACGTAGAATGCGTGATCATAAAGAAACATCAGTAAAACTCTCCCTCAATGTATGACTCAATTAACAAAAGGAAATTGGAAATGCAAAGCATGTTTCTCCCCCTTAAAAGTTAAATGAACACACTTGATGACACATCAATGACTCATGTATTGCACAATGAATATCCAAACATGCTCTAAATATGCAAAATATACATGAGACTAGAAATGGCTAAAAACTCATATTGCTTAACCCAAGCAAAGGAAAATGTTCCATTCATCCCATGCTTGTGTGGTGTGTGTGTAAGCCATCCAAAAAGAAAAATTTTTAACTTACAAAATGAGGAGAAAGTTTTACCACCATGAGGTTTTGACAAGTATATCAAATCAAAAGTCAAACCTTATCATACTAGGGCCTGGCCACTCTCATCCTATACATTTCTCTTTGTAAAATAATTTGCACAAGTTTGACACAGTGAAATAAATTTCTTTTGGAATATGATCTTTTGATTTTATTTGTTTCACTATTTTGTTTATTTTTCTCTTTGAGAAAGTGTCCTTAAACTTTTGGTGCTTATCACAAAAGAGAAAGCAGGAATTTTTAAGCCCTAGGTTCAACTAGCATATGGTCAATTTGAAAAATATGACTAGTCAAAAACCTCATATGGCTACCAAACAGACCTCACAAATAAAGTGAAACAAAACCTCAATTTAAGCTTAAATGTGCACAAAAGATAAAGCATAGGCAAAATGTACCACAGAAGCTCAGACTTTAGGTAACCACAAAAACAAGTCTATTGACACAAATTTTCATCTCATGCATATTAAGAACATTCCAAGACGTAAGGAATTACATCCATAAAACGCAACATGAGAAATTAATGGACTATCTAGGTGCATAAGACAAAAGAAAGAAAAGGAAACAATCAAAGTAACATATTTTTGTCTTTTTGAAATTTTTCACAAAAGAAATGCACAGAAAAGAAAAACAAATGCAAAACAAAGAAAAATGCAATGCAAAACAAAACAACATGCTTGAATTGAGATTACAACAGGCAAGACATGAATGTCCTTTAGCATTAAACTTTCATCACATCTTATAGGTCCCACTACAAAATAATGATTTGGTTTAATAACTACTTCTAGGTCTTCACAAGACATTACGCATTCCTGAACATTTGATTAGCAAGTAGACAAAAATCTTGGTGGTCCGCACACAACATCTCATCTATAAGCTTTTCAAAGATCACGATATATGAATTTCTTGAAAAATCCTTTATGAATATGCCTCAAAACATGAATCTCAAAACAATCATATATATACTCTTCATATAGAAAGTGTAACAACAAAAACAATGCAGTGCATAAACAATAAAGCAAAAACAAAAAAAAATGCAAAGCAATGAAAAATAACACGCTCTAGGATATTCAAAAATAAGCAAAACAATCAATCCTAGGCATGTTATTGACTCACCTAACTTTAGGTGAGATCACTACCACTCCCCCTCAATGGGTGAATGGTATAATCTTTCATAACCCAAACCTTCTTCAATAAAGGTGTAGAGACATGAACATTTTCAAACTTGTCTATTCTAGACACACCTCTCATCATCATTACCAAACCCTCATAATCTTTCCTAGAAACAGAATTTTTATTTTTATGCACATGAGGTTTCAATTTAAAACAGTTGGGTCGAATGTGACCAACTTTTCCACAATGATGATAAGTAGGGATAAACCTTTTAGGAGGTAGATTCCTAGGAGGATGGACGACTCTATATTTGGGGTAAGATACATAAGGTTCAATATGAATTTTCTTAACTTTCTTACCTTGTGAGGTCGAGGCAGCTGTTGTTTTTCTTTTAACCACAGAGTCTTCTACTTTTTCTGATTTAATAAATATTATCTCGGAAGTAGAATCAATGTTAGAAGACAAAGCAACATGACAATCAAAACTTAACTCAGATTTATCACAATCAGAATTCTAAGTATATAACATATTCTCAAGGGAATTGCTAGAGAATTTTTCCAATTGAGTTTCTGACTCTTTTAATTTATTCTCTAACAAATCAACTTTAGAACCTAAAACATAATTTTCAGATTTTAAAGAATCAATTAAAGCATGTGATTCAGACAATTTAGTAACAATAGATTCATTCACATGTTTAAGATCTTGAAACTCCCCCAAACAATTTGTGTATTGATGTCTCAAAAAAGTGAATTTTTCCAAAATTGTTGAAGGAGTTTATAAGATCATATTCCCCTTGAGAAGTATTCATAGCAAACAGAAGTCAACAAATCTCACTCAAGAATTTAATCCAAACAGAGTGAACCCGCTCTGATACCAATTGAAAAACGCTATGCTGACTTTAAAAACTTATTTATCACAATTTATGCGGAATTAATATTATGAAGCAATAAACAATTCAATCACCCAAAATATATAAAACAATAAAGAGGCAGACACAGATATTTTGGTTACGAAGAGGAAACCTTTTAGAAACCGATCTAAAAGTAAAACCTTTCCGAGGCAGCCAAACCCAAGAAATCACTATCAAAAGATTATCCAGAGATTACAGACACTAGGAACACTTACAACCCTTTGCAAGACCTTGGCTCTGTAAGATCGACAAGCCTACAACTCGTCTCCTTGCTCACAATCTTCTTCAACGTGATTCTCCTTTACCGGACCCTTCCGATAGACTTCTCAACCGTTAATTTATCAAAGGAATAACTAAAACTCTAAGAGATTTAATTTAACGCTCACCACATATGATCTCTCTTAGCACAGCCTCCGACGAACTCTCTAGGGGTAAAAATTCGTACTTCTCTCTTCTATAATGATGTATATATTACCCCCGACAAAACCCTAGACCTAACCCACTTAAAATCATGTTTTTGGGCCTAAAACTTACGGGGTGTCCGGACATGTTAATGGGCGGTTCGGACATGGCTTTGCAGAGCAAGATTTTAGTTTCTGGAAATGAGGTCCGGACTCGGGGAATTGCGGTCCGGACCCGGCCTGTCCAGTCTTGATCAACAGCTCCGATCGATGAGCGTTTGTAGTCCGATTGAGCTGAAATTTTTCAAGGACGTTCATAACACATGAATCTACATTATGAACGGTGGAGATTGGATTCTGAGCATTCTATATCAGTGTTTGAGCTCGTGAATAGTAGCATCTGCATTTTGGAACTGAATTAAGCCAACACAAGAACTAACATTTACAATATAACCCCCCAATAACTACTAACCTTCAAAAGTGGTTAGCAAGCGGTTGATAACCGCTCTCTTTTTCACCCCTACCAAACACCAAATAATTAAAAACCAAAGAGTTCAAGCAACTAAGTTTAAACATATAACACGGTCCATCTTATCTATCCAATGAGAAATTAAAAAGTTATCTTTTTTATAAACTATTAAGTAATAATTCTAAAACATTTTAGAATGAAAAATAGTTAAAGAGCAAAAGTTTTAACAATTTTACCTAGTTATTTTCAATACCAATATTCATTATACAAGTTATCAAAACATATTAAAGATCTATAACAACTAAAGAATCCCTTAAAAAATGCAATAACCCTGATTATTTTATATAGAAAAATAATTGCATTTTGAGTATAGAATCATTTTGATTGGTCATGACTTTAGTTTATTTAACATTAATAACTTAGTCTAATTCTCTGATCGTACATAATAATACTAAGTACAAGTCTAAAATAAGATACATCAAGATAAAGATATAGATAATTCAATTAAAAATTAAAAAGTTAAATAATTAGTAATATCTAGAATAATCAAGATAATTATGAAAGCTTTTTACAGTAAAATTATAATAAAAATTGCTCACTAACATAATTAGACTTGTAAGTGTAAGTTGGACTCGATTAATTAACTAAATTTAAAATGGGTACTAAATTATCTTATTCTAAAAATTGATCTATTATGTATAATAACTAAATTATCCTTATGTCAAAAAAGAATTAGTTTAAAAAAATTAAAGTAATTAGTAAAAACATAAATTTGAAAGATTTATGTGATTTAAATTTAAGTCAAAATATTATTAAAGATATTGGCCAATTTTATTTGGAATTACATTTAAAATCAATAATATAATAAATTGCTATCCATAATTAATACTAAACATTTGTCAATACACTTTTATCCTATTGATAAGGCAAATAGAACTTTATCTTAAATATACTTAGTTAAAGCTATATTAACAAACTATCCACTTAGATACCATTAAGAACAAAGAGCATAGATAAATCTTCTTATGCATAATTCATAAGAATTAGTCAATTTGATAATTATGTGAGTTATGATTTATGATCATCAAGTAATAATTATATTATATAATATACCCACAGATTTTTTCATAATAAAGAATCTTATAAATCAACTTTCCTTGACATAGATAAACATGAACCAGAGAGGACCAATATACAATTTTTTATTTAGTATTAAAATAGATCATTAATATATATTCTTTAAGTTAATTCAAACATAGTAAAATCTAAACTATTATTGATTTTAGAGAATAGGCAGTTTAAATTAATCCTTCGTAATTCTATAAGCTTGTCAGTTCATTATAATTAGGTTGAACAAATTTCATTTAAAAGAGAAATAATATTGCTAATAAAAATTTTCTAAAAAGAAATAATTAATTAAAGATCTAAGAAGACAATAAATGTAAAGATAATATAAAGGAAAAGAAGAATAATAAGAAAATTAATAATTGAAAAACAAACATATAAATGTATTTATAACACAATAACCATCTACTTTAAAGCTCACCAAATCATAGTAAATAACTCAACTTTATTATTGACTTCTATAATCTATAGTTCAAATTATTAAATCAATTTAATGTGTTATTTAAACATTAATACAATTTGTTTTAATCTCTTTTAATTAGACTGTTATAATTTACATTAGTTTATAACTTATATATAATATTATTTATTCCTTAATGATGAAACGAAATAAGAAATTGCACATATTTATTTAAAGCACTTGATAGGAATGAAATTCCAACATTTCAAATTGTACAATCAAAATTCAATATTCTGTTATAATATGGAATACTAAAATCATTAAATAAAATATTGATAAAATAGTCTTAAGAATCTAAGTATTTTGGAAGACTAATAACTTTGGACATAATAAATTAAATAGACTTTTGTAAAACTCATTTCATTGTATTACAACTAAATTTATTAGTTAACTAAATTTAATATAGCATAGATACTATTAAATAAAATGCTTTATTATATTACTACAGAATTTGTCTATTAATTTTCTAAATTGAGTTTACATAGATATAAAGTGTTAAGACTTAATAAACCTAAAATTGTAAGTTATAGAATTAATGTTTACTCAAGGATTGAGCTAAATGAATAATTGAAAAAATGGTTAAAAAGATTATTAAAAGTTTGAAGAACGATTAATATTTTAATAAATAACATGTGGAACAAGTAAAGATAGAAAGAATTATGTAACATATTTCCAAAATCTTTGTTAATAAAATTTGAGATGCTCAGACAAATACAAAGGCAGAGAATAGAGGCACATGTTAGAGAGATTAGAAGTACTGTAATCTAGGTTGAGAAATTTAATCTTATTTGAAAGCAATTTTAGCAAGTTATTGCTGATAGTTCATGTTTAAACATCTATGTTGTTAATACTTTACAAAAGTAGAGAGTAATAAATTATAAATGCATAAGTTGGAGAAATTGATTTTAAATTCAGTCAAACATTAGAGAGATATATTATGCAAGGATTAGAAAAAGATTTAAGACGAATAAGACCATAAAGTAATAGTTGTTAAAATAATCATAGAAAAAATATTTTGATTATAATCTTACAATATGTTAACTATCTATTATCAAATTTTAAAAATAGTTTGTTATAAATAGAATGTATTCCGAAATTAATAAGTCTTTATTTCTTTCAGTATAAGTACATGAAGGTTGTAATAATTAACTCATATCAATTATATATATCATTGTTATATTTGAATGACTGTTGTTTGTCAAATTTACTTATTAACACTTGATATGATGTCGAATAGTTATTACATCAATAGATAGTGGTGATATATCACTCAACTTGCATTAGTATATATCATGCGACTATTTCAAGCTTCTCTCAACTGGCATATCATATACATGGAGAAGATTAGATAAATTCATATTTGAAGGTACTCAATGAGATTAATATAGAGGTGAAGTGTGTAGAATAGATCGCTATTTTAATGTAGTACTTGAAGAGCTAACTTACAATGTACTTCCAACTGCACCTTCCATATCACGCAATGCAACACCTTGTTAGCATAGATAACTTGTCTGAGATAATCCATGCATCGTTAGTTAGGAATCGATAATATTCACTTGAAGATTAAGTAGCTACTGTTACAAATGTTGCACGTATGAGAATTCATGCTGACAATGACCAAGATCTGATGAATGATGACAGAATTGTCATTCACGACATAAGATGGTAAATAGTATCAAAGAAGTGTTAGTGCAACCTTTTCTAATGTCAAATCTAGCAACATTACACATGCTACTCACCTCAACTTGACTCCTCTCCACAACTGCAATCTCAGTTGCTTCAAGGAATGAAATATCCAATTGTATGATCAAATGTATGACTAACTTTTGATGTGCAATATTGTGATGAATGTATAACAATGATTCCGTCTAGAATTTGGTACATAAGATTTCCGTGAATGCATGATTTGCAGTCAACAGATGGTGATCGTACTCTAAGGTTATAATCTGATCAACAATTTAGATTGGCATCACTTAATTAGCTTCTCTTCAATGTCACACAGCAATGCCAGTTGATGAATAATATAAAGTTGAGCAGTTCTGATGATACACTGCTACTTCATCTAAGTGTACTAGTTTAGGTGAGTTAGATCGAACAGTCTCATTTAATTGAACATGTCAAAGGGTGAGAGCAATGGTAATCAATTCCAAATTGTCTTAAAAAATTAATCCAATGATTCTTGATGCAGATTGTGATAGATGCTTTCTATTTCCATGCATTATGTGTAAACATTGCAACTTTCATAAATTTGATATCTTACTTAACGGATACCATATGACATACATTTCGTAATAGTTTTTCGCATGATTTTCAAGACAATTGGTGCAAACAAATATTTGTATGACAAAAATTTTTCCGCATTAAATATTATCAGCTTTCCTTAGTCATCACATTACTGTGGAATGGTCAAAATTTGAATTGTTGTCACATTATCATAAACTCTTGACTATCATAGTTAGTTAATTACTTTCACTCTTACTAAGCACTGAGAAATATTTTAACAAATAAGTCTTAAACATGCTTAACACCAAATTAATTTTAGAAGACTAAAATTTAAAATCAATATTTATTTTTTCCTTTTAAAGAGAACAAATTCTCCTATTAATTATTATTGAAGTTTTCTATTTCTTATTCTTATTCTTATTTAAATGTTTGATCAAACAATCGAGGGATCTTGGTGAATTAATTCAATTGATCGTGGTAGGATCAAATGATCGATCGATCCAGGTGAATTAGTTCGATTGATCGTGATATGATCTTAATGAATTAGTTCGATTGATCGTGATAAGAACAAATGATTGATCGAACATCCGATTGATCCTAATGAATTAGTTCGATTGATCATGATAAGATCAAATGTTCGATCAAACATCCGATCGATCTAAATGAATTAGTTTGATTGATCGTGATATGTTGAAATGATCGATTAAACATTCGATCGATCCTAATGAATTAGTTCGATTAATCGTGATAGGATCAGATGTTCGATCAAACATCTGATCGATCCTAATGAATTAGCTCGATTGATCTTGATAGAATCAAATGTTTAATCGATTTTACTAAATTAATTCGATTGATCGTGATAGGATCAAATTATTGATCAAACATCCGATTGATCCTCTGAATTAATTTGATTGATCGTGATAAGATCAAATGATCGATCAAACATCCGATCGATCGAGTAAATTAGTTCGATTGATCGTGATAGGATCAAGCGATCGATCAAACATCCGATCGATCCTAAGGAATTAGTTCGATTGATCACGATATGATCAAATGATCGGTCAAACATTTCATCGATCCTTGTGAATTAGTTCGATTGATCGTGATAGGATCAAATGATCAATTAAACATCCGATCGATCCTAATGAATTAGTTCGATTGATCGTGATAGGATTAAATGTTCGATCAAACATCCGATCGATCCCAGTGAATTAGTTCGACTGATCGTGATATGAATAATTTGATAGTTCAAACTGGATATAATTGAAGGTTTGTAAGCTTTTTGTATTATCTTAGTGTCTTAGTTATATTGATCTTATATTATATTTGGATTTTGTATTATTTTATAATTAATTATAAGATAACTATCAACTTAAAGATCTTTATCATAAAAATTTATTAAACAGAAATTTTTAGTTAATATTATAATAATAAAAACATATTACAAGAGAAAAATTAAAAAAACAAACATCCGATCGATCCTAATAAATTAGTTCGATTGATCATGATATGATCAATTGATAGATCAAATTGGATACAATTCTAGGTTCGATCGAACATTCAACTAAACTGTAAGCTTTTTATATTATCTTAGTGCCATAGTTATATTGATCTTATATTATCTTTGGATTTTGTATTATTTTATAATTAATTATTTATTTATAATATAATCTAATATCTAATCTAATATAATCTAATATCTAATATCTAATATAATATAATATAGAGAAATGCTTGGCTTCATTAAAAAGTCTATCTTTTGGCCATTTTAATCCTAGGTGGCATAGTCCATTTTAAAATTAATAGACTTTAAACAATAAATTAATATATTTTTGAAAAATTGACCATGTCGCCTAGGATTAAAATGGCGGAGGATGAACTTTTAATAAAATCAAGCATTTGTCTATAATATAATATAATATAATTGGAGAGCTTTAAGTAGGATGGCATATCAAAATAAAATTTGATATTAAAACCATCGTTTTAAGTGAAACACTAAAATTTTAAAATTTTAAACCATCGGATGGCATATCTGAAGGAAATTAAACCATCATTATATTATATTATATTATAATATAATATAATATAGATCTAGGATGGCATATTTTAAACCATCGGATGGTTTAAAATTTAATTTTAAACCATCATTTATTCTTTCTTCTCTATTTTCCTTTTCTTTCTCTACGCGAGTTCTCTATCTCTCCATCATCTCTGTTTTTGGTTTTAGCAATTCTCTGTTTGTTCTTTTTGGCTTGCTGCACAATTGAAATTAAATTGCTGCACAATTCTCTGTCTCTGCCGTTTCTATTATTGCTGCACAATTGTTCTTTTTAGCAATTCTCTGTTTTTGGTTTTAACGCTGATTTGGCTCCTTCTCTTCCGCTCGGAACCAAAAGAAATTAAAGCACAACCAAATGGCGTTAACGCTGATTTGGGTCTTTCTCTTCGGTGGCCAGTGTTAGCGTCGTGAATCTGTTGTTATTTTGTTATGATGGATTATTTCCCTGTTTGTTTTCTTTTGTAGACAGAGTTGGCATTACAATTGTGCTGGGCCAGTGGGTATAAATTTACGAAAATGTTTCATCGCCGCAGAACAAAAATTGTAAGTATAATTTGCTTATTAAAAAAAAATACCTAAATAGCGGCGACATATTGCATCGCCGCTATTTGAGATAATTAGCGGCGACAACAGTCGCCGCTAATGGTTGTACCAAATGCAATTAGCGCCATCTCTGAAATTGGCGCTAGTTTTCTGAAATTTTATGAAATTTTCATACCAATTTTTTTTTGGCTTTCTGACTCAAAGTCCCAAAAAAGTCTGACTCAAAATAAAATCACTCTCTCTCACTCTCACTCTCTCTCTCGATCTCACTCCGAGAAACAACGAAATCAACAAGATAGGAAGAGGAAGAAGAAGAAGGAGAAGGAGAAGATAGACGGACCTAGATCGAATCGAATCGGATCCGACCCACATACGCACATCCTCTTGGTATGTACGTGGGTCTTTGTGTGTTTTCGTGTTTTGGGTTCATTTATGGATGCAGGTCTTTGTTTTCGTCCCTGTAATTTTGAGTTGAGCTTGCATATGTTGTTTTCTTTTCTGTGAACATTGGCTTTGATGGTGAAATGATGTCTTTTTATATCATGAAACTAAAGTTTCATGATATAAATTTTTTTTTTTTTGTTTTCTTTCTTCTGGACAACTTCACGCATACTTTGCTTTCAAACCCAGCTGAAAGTACTTCTCAAATGCTATTTATCTTATTTCTTAGGTTGTCAATTTGATAGCTTGCGACCAGAAAGTAGTTTTTAGCATTGGAAACGTATTCGTGACCTCCAATATTTGTTATATAGTGAGGAAAGCGTATTCATTTTGTTCATTTTTGTGATTGATGTATCTCTATAAATCTTCTCGATAACGTGGTGGTGTAGCTGTAGCTTTTTCTATGAAATTGGGTCAATAATGTCGTTGAGGACACTCTTTACTTAGTGTTTGAGGCTGCCGCTAAGACATCTTAAACACTGTTGATAAAAACATTCGGATAATCTGTGGGAATTAGGAAGACCCTTCAAATCTTTTTTGTTGCTTAAGGAAATTCAAAACTTTATGTGCAGCCGTGCGATGCTGAGGATGTCTATAAGGAATTTAAATGTGTATGCTATGCTTCTTTGTTTGCTCTGGGTTTCATCTTTTGTTCTTTTAATATGATTCTATTAATAATTCAAAGAAACTTGTGCTATTAAACGTTGCTTGCTTCTACACTTGCTTGTTGCACAATTTGAGAGTTGATAACTCAAGTTATCTGCGATTCTTGAGCAACAAATAGCCGTAATGGTTTCTTGCACCTCTCAAGCCTCTCAGTCTCAAATTTCTAACTCACTATTAATCGCTTATTGTTTACTTCACAAACTTGTATGTTGGGGTTGTGCGTTGTTCCTGTCTTGGCTTTAAGAAGACCCTTCCTCCACGGGGTGTTAGACTATGAAGATGAATTCTTTGCTTTCTTGATCTGGTTCTTGAAACTCATAGTTTACTGAACAACGGGTTTCTTTATTTGTATTCCTCCACTTTTTCTTTTTCTTATTTTTTTTTTTTTTTTTTTTTTTGGGTGCTTGAACCTTACATATTTGTCGACATACTTTTTCTTGTTCAATCATCTACCATGTTATAATTTGTAATACAATTTGTACTAAGGGCATAGATGTTGCCAAATTTATCCTTTTTCCCCTCTCCAAAAGGAGGTGGTGACCAATGAGCTCTAGTTCAAGTGGCACATCTTTTGCCCTTAAGATTGGAGTAGAAGATATAGTTTTGTATTAGTCGCTAATTTGAATTCAATGAGATGCTTTTCATATTCTTTCTTTTGCTTTTGGTGATTTTCTAGGTGGTGCGTATTTGATTAATCTCCCATTTGTTCTATTGTTGTAAACGTTGTTCTTGCATGTAGGACTTCTTCTTTCTTTATTTATGCTAGATTGAACTCACGAGATGCGTTAAGACCGGAGAGAGCCCATTGAGATATATTTAGTTTGTTTAGATATTGGGATTTCAAGGGTAGGTCCTTAGATTTTATTGTTGATTCTAATTGAATTTCATGAATCAATTATAAAATATATGGAATCTTACTTTATTTGTGGGAGGAATGATTCATGTGTGTCTTGTATCAGTAATTTCTCAATGCTTTGCTCTAATCTTTGGAGATGGTTGTTCTTTTGCAAACTTGAGAGATAATAATGTTTCACCATCCTTACTTTGATGGGGCTACGTAAAAAATATGAATCGGAAGCACATGATGGTTTTCCTTTTCCTAAATGGAGGTATAAGAACCCAAGGGATACAAAGTTCCTCATGGCGTCATTGTATGGAATGACATTGCCAAGTTGTGTTTTGACGGTTTTTGATGAAATAGGCTGTTGCTGATACTCGATGTGTATCACATCTAAAGCTCTTTTTGTGTTCTCATCATGCAAATTTGTCTACTGGCAAGGTGCAGTATGAAGGCTGAAATGCAGGAAGCACAAGCTGCTATGAAGGCTGAAATGCAGGAAGCAAAAGCTGCCATGAAGGCTGAAATGGAGGAATCAAAAGCATCCCAAGCTGCTTTGCAGGCACAAGTGAATATGCTACTAAAACATTTCGGAGGGTAGGAGAATTTTGCCTGTCACTTTTTTTTTTTTTTTAATTTATTTAATTTCACACACACATATCAAGCAATTGTTAGAAAGATTATTGATTATGATATGAATTCTATTATTCCTAGGCTTGGAGGGAACTCTCATGGATCTCAAGCAAGTGAAAGCAACGTTTGAGGGAGCTTTTGTTGTATTTTGTTTAAGACTTTGTTTTGATATTATAATGATTATAACAATTTTGGTTTGTATTAGAGGGTAAGAACTTCAAATAGTTTTTTGTTTAAGAACTTGGAGAGAGCTCTTGTATATACTTTGTTAAGAAGTTGTCTTAATATTATAAAAATTATAACAAATTTGGTTTGTGTTAGAAGGTAACAACTTCAACTAGTTTTTGTTTAAAAACTTTGAGTTAGTGAACCTCTCTTGACATGTTTATCAAGTTGAGTAAACATTGCAAGAGAGTAATATTGTTATATAACAATATTTCATTTTTAAGTGTATACAGGATGGCACGAGTGGAAGATGTGTAAGGAGTTGTGGCGCTAAAGGACTCAAATAACAATGGGTAAGTTAAATTCAATTTAAGACTAGAATAGTTCATAACTTATGGTTTCAGGTAACAATTTAATTCTATTTCTCCTATGCTTGGATCACGGGAAGAGTAACAATTTGTTGTTCTCCTATGCTTAGTTTAAGGTAATATTTTTTTTTGTTTTTGATTTTCACTGCAATCATACAGGGGGGAGATTTGATGCTATTGCTTCAACTCAGTTATTATTTATTTTTTATTTTTAAATTTATTCCTAGGATTTGGGAGGAAGAAGTCATTTGTGTTGTTTTGTGAATTTTGAAATGATCTCTGAGTTGATCACAGAGTATGAATTTCTATGTTGCTACCAAGGATTGGTGATAATTGTCAACATGCTTGCTGAAGTGGGATAGGAGCACAAGCTTTGAATAAGATAAACATGTTCAATAAAGCATTCTAGTGTGAGATAAAAGAGGATTATGATTTATTAGATATTCTTAAAAAATCCCAAAGAAAGGACTGAATTTGTTCTTGTGGAATTTGTCAAATATATGTTGAGGAGATTCTTGCTTTTGTTGAACACGGTTTGCAATTGTAGTGTACATGTTATTTTTATTGGAGATGGGGAGGAAGGACGGTCTTGGAGATATATAACGAAGAAATTTTTGATCTTTTGTCCAGCAACGGTGGAGGAGGATTAGGCCTTGGATGGCCTAAAGGCAGTGCATCCAAGGTAATAGTCTGTTCTCTATTTTCTTGGCTTCTTGACTTTATTTGAGATAATTTGATTCTTGGTGATTTTTGGGGAAATAAGTGTTGTCGTCTTTAAAGGTTTAGTTGCTTCCTGATTTATGGAGTTTTGGTTTTGGATTTGTTTTGTTGGGTTCTCTATGGGTGCGTATTGCAATCTAAGTTATCTTTTTCGTAGTATGTATTGTATAATTAAGTTATTTTCTTTCGACAAAGAAGGGTTTCATGGTTAATTATCTGGAAAAAAAAAAATATATATATATATATATATATATATATATATATATATATATATATAGCATGAAAGTAGTCAATTGGCTACTGTTGTTTGAGGTTTTAAAAATACAGGGTGTATTTTGGTTGTAATTTGCCAAACAAAATGAGATCAGGGTACAAAGTGTGTGCATATATGATATGAGATTAGCCGACTCTGCAATTTTGGGTTCAAATGAGTACACCTAGTGTTTGTTTGTTTTTGTTTTTACTTTATCTGTTTGGAACCAATAATTAAGGAGTAGGCTGATGTTCAAATTGGTTTTATACTTTGAACAGATTTGCATGTAAAGCAATTGTATTTATTATCAACTTTTGTGTATCATGCAGAGAGGAGATAGAGAAACAGAAAGCTCATGAGCGATATATGAAATTGCAAGAACAGGGAAAACAGAACAAGCTAAGAAAGATTTAGGTAATAAATCATGTCTTTTAGAATTTCTAATGACCTTTTCTTTAGTGGATAAGTAAAGGGCTTCTTATAACCTTTTGGGCTGCTTTGGTTCTTTACATCTTGGTTAGCTTCCAAAATTTTGGGCATTCAAGTTGTTACCTGCATGTTTTCTTCAAATTATATGCTTGATATCATCTGAACATCAGTTACGTGACTAATCCCTCACCGTCTACTCCCATCTCTTTCTTGGTCTATTATAAACTAGTTGACAAGCCTTGTGATTTAGCAGTTAATATGTACCTTGGTATATAATTGAAAAGCTTAAGTAATTTTATATTTTGGATTGTGTATTACCATGGCAGTCAAATTCTTAGCCAAAGTCATGTAACCTTTGCCAAAGAAACTTCTGTCTGCCTACCCCTGTCAAATGTAGAACAGTATTTAGGTAATAAATCATGATAAATTACTCCTTTTCACTTTTAATTGTCGGTTCTAAGTGGTGGTGTGTGTAATGTAGGTTATGGATATTATTTTTAAAGATACAGATAAAACTTGGCTTGTAAAATTATTTTTTTCATCAAATTACAAATACTTTTATTACCTCCTCCTTTCATGCTTCTATGTTGCTTAAAATTGACTGAATCTTGATTGCTGATTGACTAAGATTAAATAGAAAGTTGCACTCTTCTACTCCATGAGGAGGTATATAGTTGTTTGAACAGGACCTTTTTTAAGTAATGTATTTTTTTTGTATTCTTGCTTTTGAATAATGTTATTTTGCAGTTTTTTCTTTCCTGGTTCAAGTGTGTAGTGTTATTCACATATATATATATATATATATATATATATATATATATGTGTGTGTGTATTTTTCTTGTATTCTTGCTTTTGAATAATGTTATTTTGCAGTTTTTTCTTTCCTGGTTCAAGTGTGTAGTGTTTGCATATGTATGTATATATATATATATATATATATATATATATATATGTGTTTTTTTTTTTTTTTTTTTTTTTAAATAGTGGCGACCTGTAGGTGTAGCTATTAAGTTTATATTTTTAATTCATTAGCAGCAACATCTAAGTTGCGCTAATTCTGAACAAATAGCGGCAACTTCATGTTGCGCTATTGACCTTTTCCAATTTATTTTTTTATTTTCTTATTACAAATATAGTTGCCGATAATATTGTTTAAATAGCGGCAACTCGGGTTACCGCTAATGATAGAGCAATAGCGGCAACTTCAAGATACCGCTATTGGCGTTTTCCAATTTTTTTAATTTTCTTATTATGTCGCGGTAATCTTTGGATAAATAGCGGCAACTATGAGTTGCCGCTAATGATAGAGCAATAGCGGCAACTCTAAGTTGCCGCTATTGACTTTTTATTTTATTTTTCAATTTTCTTTTATCATTAGCGGCGACTCTATGTCGCCGCTAATTACATACAAATAGCGGCAACTTCTAGGGCGCGCTAATGATATACAATAGCGGCAACCTTGAACCATTTTGAACCATTTTTCCGACCAAAAAAGGGTATTAGCGGCAACTCTATGTTGCGCTATTGACATACTAAATAGCGGCAACTTTGAGAGTCGCGGTATTTAGCTTTACCGTCCATTTACTACCAACCACCAAATAGCAGCCACGGGTCGCCGGTATTTGTGAATAGTGGCAACTTTTTCCTTATTAGCGGCAACTTGGAGTCGCCGCTAATGACCATAATTTTTGTAGTGATAATTATTGACTAAAGTTGGAAGCAAGAATGGTAAACTTCAGTATTGGATGCTAACTTTGGTGAGGCTTGCAACAAATGTCTAAACTCTGCTCAAAAACAAGGTGTAGAGATAGAGAAATTTAAGGATGAAGCAATGGAATAAAGGAGAGCACACACACACACACACACACACACACACACACACACATATATATATATATATATATATATTATTTTAAGAAAAAAAAGAAAAGAAAAAAAAAGAAAAAAAGAAAAGAAGATATGGAAAGCAAGAAAAGGGCAAATCAAAATAAAGGAACATGTAGTAAAGAAAAAGAATATTTGGAGACAAAGGAAAAAATAACAAATAATTATGTGTTGCGTGCTCAATTTTTGAAGGGCATTATGAGAAAAATTTGAGTAGGTTCTTAGAGCCTAGAGGGAACCAATGCCTTTTTCAGACAGAAGTTTGGGAATAAACTTCTTAATATCTTTATTCATCGACTCCATATCTTCAAACAAACCTACTTTTACATTAGTTTTCTAACTCATCTCATAGGTTGATGAGTGATAGTTAGCTAAAGATAACAAAATCACTAACCGAGGAAAGATAAACGAATGATAACGTTAAGTTAAAAAGACCGACTCTGCCAAGCTCAAAAAATAAAAAAATAAAAAATCTCCGGGGTCCTTCAGCCCAGTAATTAATTACCTCAAGATTAAAAAATGAAAAAAAAGGTTGTTTCAAGAAGTTTTTGCTCATTTGATTCTTCTATTAAAGAAAATGAAAAAAGAAATGTTAAAATCTATTTTCTCTTTTAAATAGAGAGTCCTTACGCCAATGCTTGTTCATTATAATTTCCTACTCCCCACTTGTGTCGTCAGTTTTTATTTTCTGAAAACACTCTTTTTTTTTTTTAAAATAAAAAATAAAAGTTGTGGGGGCCATGCCCCACTGGTCTCCGGTTCAACCACTTATCTTCATTGATGTTAAACTTTCGAAAAAAGTTCACTTCAAAATACTACCCAATTGACAATGCCCTTCTAAATTTTTAATTGCGACAACTATTAAAAAAGGACAATGTACCCCTTAAAGCCAACAAAAAGATAAAAACTACCCTAAATTTAAAACTATATATAAAAAAAAAAATATGACAATGTACCCTGAATTTTTTATTTTTATTTTATGAAGGGAATTTTGGTCATTGGGGAGGGGGGAGACAATGCCACTTTTTAGTAGTTTTTTGGTTTTTTTGAAAGGAATCAGTTTAGTCTTATTCGTTGATAAACGAGTATAAAGTTCAAATAACACAGAGTAAAAGCTCTAAAGCAACCATAGCCGAAGTTACAAAGTTACAAGCGTCAAAGATGATGTATTACATTCTAGACTCAAAACAAAATCTATTAACCTATGACTAATTTTCAAATTAAACAGCAGATCTACGTCAAACAATTTCAAACCAATGCATAGGTAGCTCTTATTCCTGGCACCGAGGGCAAAGAACCCCAAGACAAAGCTCATTCTCCTCATTTTTTTAGTAGTTTTGGGGAAGGAAAAATTGTCACAACTGAAAGTTTTGAGGAACATTGTGAAATGAGTCGTAATTTGAATAGGGTACATGGACTTTAATTTACCCTAATTAAATTTTAATATTGGGTGCTAACTTTGATGTATCTTATAATAAATATCTAAACGTGCAAGATACGAATGTGTAGAGAAAAAAGATAAAGATAAAATAAGAATAAAGGACCATATATGTACCAAAAAAAAAAAAAAAAAAGAAAAGAAAATAAGGTTTAGAGAGAAAGGATAAAAGAAAAGAAAAATTATGGTCATTATAAACCAAAGCAATCACAATTTTGGAAGCATAGCAATTTTTTGGTACACAGGTTTCATCTTTAATCCAATATACTAATTATAAGATGGTGTGCCTCATAAACCATATAAACTGAACTACCTATACAACTCAACTTAGCTGTAATCCCAATTAAATCAGGTCAGCTTTATGGATCATTTTTTAAAAATTAATCGGAAACAGCCATATCTTACTAAAATACTACTCTTTGTTACTTCTCTATTTATTATCCTTATTTGTAACATCTAACCCTACAACTTTAGACCTCCCTCTACTTATTTTCACTCCTTGAGCTTAAATTAATAACTCTTTCTTAGTGACCCATTAATTGCTCCTAATGCACATGTCCAAATTGCATGTATTAAGTGACTCTTCTTCATCTTTTTCGATTCGAATTAAGATCATCTCCAGTTCATTTGAATTTGATAATATCTAGTTAGTTTATATTAGAGGAGTATTTTTATGTCATCGAAAAGTGAAAAGGTAAAAATACTCATCAAATAATATAACTAACTTGATACTCTCTAATTCAAATAAACTTGAGAGGATCCGGTTGCTTCCGATATGGACCACTCTATCAACTTTTCCTCAATTGCACATTAACTGTGAAAACCTGAACTAGTTATATTTATTAATGACTACAATTGAGCTTTTTCAAAGCTTAGTTTACACACAAACATACACTCACTCACTTATTGATAACATTATGAAAGAGAGGGAATAAGAGCCATAAGGACAAGAGTCTTCTAAAATCTGGCCAATTCACTTTCTCGGAGAATTCTGTTTCCTGGACCAAAGCCCCTTATCGAGAGCTTATAGTTTGAGCTTGTCCTGCTTCCATTTCATTAAAAGAGATGATATGCCAATTAGCCTAGTTTCCCAAAATGGAGACAAAAAAGAGGCAACATAGAATTTTTTTTTTTTTTTAATAAGTAAATCAATCTCATTAGAAGGTGCAGAGGAGCGCATCCTGTGTACAAATGGAGTATATAGATATCCTAAAAGGGAGAAAAAGAAGAACCAAGATAAATTTTTAGATGAAAAATTAAAAGAAGCATAAGGGAAGGTCCAATTATTAATTCTTGTCTGGAGTTTAAAATGAACCACACTACCATAGGACTGGCACCAAATCAAGCTAAAGTAAACAGAGCCTCTACCAGCTTTCTCATGTACCAAATAAGACAGTTTATATACATCTTAGACTTCTTATAATTCCCATAAGATTCAAGCATGTCCTAGTGTTTACTCTCTCCAAAATTATAACAATTTTTTTTTTTTTTTTTTTTTGGATAAGTTAGAGACAAAATTATAAATATTTTACCTAATGTAGATGCTCTCAAAAAGTAACTATTTTCGTTTTATAGACTCTAAACTATTATTGAATCCCTTTAACATGATGGAACCCCACGACTAATAATAGAAATATGACCACAATAACTTCTTTCGAGTAGGAGAGACCACAATTGAATTCAATTAGGGTTGGAAACAAACCACAAACAAGCTTTTGCTTAATAATTCTTCGTTCTCAATAAACTACAACTACTATCTCCTATTTATAATAAAAGGAATACAAGATAAAGATGGACTAGAAAGACTAATTAATATTGGACTCAAAGACTAAATAACTTAGACTAGGACTCTCAAGATATTAAATAAGAAAGCAACTAATAGACTCCTTGGTGCAGTAAATAACAAAACACTAATAGACTCTGTATTGTGGTGGAACTCTATCATAACCACTCTAACAGAAAGCCTGTTACAATTGGGCTCAACCATTATTTAGTTACACAACTAAATATACTACTATTATAGCTCTATTATTGTATTCCTTATTGTTAAATGTATTAAAAATGCTTTCAGACACTAGTTTAATTAGTAAAAGCCCACTTAGCGAATCCTTGAAATGTTATGAGATTTTAAATTTGCTCACAAATTCTAGAGGTTCATTTTTAGGGCCTGTTTGGATATACGTTTGAGATATTTAAAAGTACGTTTAAAACTCAAAAAATTCATTTAAAAAAGTACTCGTTTGGTAAGAGAAATTGAAAGTGCTTTTAAGGGCAAAAAAATGATCAAAACGCACTTTTGGAAAAAGCTTAAAAATAAAACTTTTGCCAAAAAACACATTTCAACTTAAAAGATCTATTTTTCAAACACAATTTCAAATATGCTCTTAGACAATATCAGGGCTGTAAATTAGCGAACGTAAAGATACAATTGAATGAGAATTGACTTTCCCTTAAAGTAGTGCTTCCCCAAGAATCTTCTGTTAATCCCTTTTTCTATTCTTTTTGTGATGCACTAGCATCCAAAAATTCAACCGAAGCAAAGCGGGCCTGCTAGTCAGCAAAATCATTTTCCAGTTGGCTAGTTAAACTCTTAATTGTTTTACTTCAGTTTTAGTCGTATTCTAAAGGCTTGGAGAGTATATATATATATAAAACTGAAAAATGCTCAATTGTTTTTTGACACGATTTGCTGGGCGCAGTAGATTATCTTTTGTAAACATGAAACGAAGTTGTGGAGAACAAGAAAAAGATAAGAGTAAGAGAACTATAGATGTACATAGAGAGAGAGAGAAAAATTGATGAAGAAGAAAAGAAGAGAAGATTTGAAGACGAAGAAAAAGACAAATGCAAGAGAATAGAAAGAAAAGAATGTTTAGAGAGTAATTAAGGAAGAAAGAAAGGAATAATTATGTTGATTATAAATCATGTCAATCACATGAGTTTGAGAAGCAAAGCAATATTGTTTTATTTTTTCTACCAAATCATCTGTTGTAAACCATCTTTGTGATTTGTATTTTCTTTTATCAAAGGAGAAAAAAAAGGTTTGTGTGATCATTTAAGGAGAAAGAAGGTACAGCAAGCTTGAAGTTGTATAACAGGTTCTACTCTCTCTCTCTTTCCTTTCATTGTTTATGAGGTTTTCTATTGCAATTGTGTTTGTAGTGATATTTAACATGTATTTCAAAGACTTTGAAAAAGCTCAGAAGTTGTTAAATTATTTCCTTGTTATATATATGATTAATCCACGTCCCAAAATCAAATATTTGAAATATGATTAATCATGGATAATATGATTAATCGATCAAAGTAGCTTGGATTCGATCTTAAATCAGTTTGTGGGTGAGGTAATATTACTTGGAACTAATATTTCCTTAGTTAAATTTACGTAAATGCCATCTTTATTTTTCGGTCTTCAACTAGAGGATATATAATATATAAAGGTTTGTTAATTAATAAAAAATGTGCATCCACAAATTATATATTCGTCTAATTTGACTTCATTAATTCATGAAGAGTGAAGACCCAACAAATGCTCTATGAATCATCCTATCACAATATATATCTCAATGCTAACCCCACCCTTTGGGTTTTGTGCCTCTGTGACTGTGTATTACCATAATAGACTAAGATGGCGGGCGAGCAATGGCATCACATGCAGCTCATAGATAAGCTTGAAAGTCGTAGTTATGATAATTGCCAGCTGTGCGGACAGTCAGTATTGGGAACTCGCGGTTACAAATGCAAGCATTATTGCGCCTCTTGTTTCATTCATGAATCATGCCTCGAGCCAACCGATCGCAAGAGAGAGATAAGGGCACATGATTTGAGGAATAGACATCACTTGATATCCATGAAAGAGGTGGAGAAGAATGGAGATGAGAAGAAAGTAGGAGTTTGCTCATTGTGTGAGGAACCAGTATCGTCTTTGTTAATGTTAGGTAACAACAACAACATTAACTTTTACAAATGCTACTTCCCCAACTGCACCTTCCTCATTCATCAACCATGTGCACAATTACCCTATAAAACAACACACCCTCTGCACTTCTCAGACCATGAACTTCATCTCAAAGTACCAGTAGAGACTCAAAATCATTGCAGTTCTTGCTTTAAGGTTTTAAGTGGATGCTACTATTACAAATGTTTCAGATGTGAATATGTACTCGACATCAAATGTGATTCTCGTTGGAGAAATATTAGTGCTGACAAATGTAACCCACACGCATTCATCCCCACTCGAGATCCAATTGAGTTCACCTGCAAAGCATGTGGTGTGAAATGCAGTGACTTTGCTAGTCATTGTAGCAACTGTCTGATTCTCCTTCACTCTAATTGTGGTAAATTTCTAGGCACCATCAAAATTAGAGGACATGCTCACTCCCTCACTTGCACCTTCTCTCTTCCCCAAGGCAAAAAGCACAAGTGCCAAGTCTGTTATGGGGAGATAGATATAAAGTATGCAGCTTACTGTTGTGATGATCACAAGTGTGACTACATTGCCCACTTACAGTGTGCATATTGGTTTAGGGTTGTGGGTGAGACAAGTGATTCCGTTGACTATGCTACTCATTTGGTCGAGGGCAACGATCTAGAAGAGGATGAAAAAGCTGCCCCTCAGGAGATCCAACATTTGAGTCTTCCACAACATAAATTAATCCTTAAAAATGAAGAGCTCTTGAATGTCAAGCATTGTGAGGGGTGCATGCAATTTATAGTTTTGTCCCCGTTTTACGACTGTACACATTGCAACTTTTCTCTCCATATAAGATGTACTAAACTACCTCAAAAGGTTATGAGACCATTACATCACGAACACCCGCTCACCTTACATTTCAATGGCTGGTACTTGTTCGATTGTCGGGCTTGCAAACGAAGACGAAGTGGCTTCAACTACAAATGTGACAACCGTTGGTGTGACAAAAAAATATTTGATGCCCAATGTATTTTAATTCCAGAAGTCTTTAAACATAAAGGTCACCAACACTGCCTCTTCCTTGGTGGATTTGATCAACCAATGTGCAATGCATGTGGTCAAAGATTCAATGGCACTCAAACATTTGATTGCACTACTTGTGGGTTCGGCTTGTGCATTAAATGTGCTACTCTTCCACTAGTAACTAGGCATAGATATGACATACATTTCCTATATCTCACTTATGCTGCTGAAGACAACTCTGGTGAATATTATTGTCAAATTTGTGAAAAAGAAAGAGATAAAAAAGCTTTGGTTCTATTACTGTAAAAATTGTGATTTCGCTGCTCATCCACAATGTATTCTTGGGAGCATTTGGTTAGATTAGTTACATTTGTTTATGTGAGAGAGACATGGAAGAAGAACCTTATTGTATACAATTTAATTCAATATACATTCATTATGACTAAAACTCATGCTAATAAAGATATTTTACTCATTGCATGTCTTCAAGCATCAAAGCACAAAGTAAAGGACAACGAAGACTTACCCTTTCCATTAGCAAAGATCAAAACTTTAAAGCTCAAAAAATATTTTGATCTTATTCCCCATTCACTACGTCATGCGCGGCTACAAGAGAGTGGAATCTCTTTGGCAGTGTTTGCCAAGAGGCTGGATCGGGCCTCTTCTTCAATTCCAAAAAAAAAAAATACCTTCACCTCCAAATTAACTCCAACATTCTTACTTTTTATACCATATCAATGATTTTTATTATTATTATTTAAATAAAAAAATCACTACAAAACAAATTTTTTACATTTTTCCATATAAAATATATTTTTTTCACTAAACATTTTCGCTAAAACCAATCAAACATTTTTTTCTCTTCTTCACGTTTAGAATGAGAAAATATGATAAAAAACCAAATAAATAATTTGTTTATTACAAAAGCATGACCGACCACCCCTTTAGTGGAGATTATACAGAGATAGTTAGCTCAGCTCCAATAAGTCTTGAGTTTCAAGTTATCTCATAACCCCATTGCAAGTGCTATTAATTATAATTTACTCAGCTGTAAATTAAAAATTGTACTATAGATTTTATTTAATAACAAAAGATCTCAGTATCCTACAAATGTCTACAAATAAATCTCTACATAAGATATTCAAAATTGAATAAGGTATTTTGATTATATAGTCACCTTATCCAGTCTGAATCTTTTATCTTTGAGTACTCGATCACATGATGATCCACAATACTTTTATTAAAGAATAAAATCTTTTGATAACCACTTTACTAAAATTATTAGGGCTGGACTTAGACCAGCAATTCTATTTAATTATCTCAAGGAGATATTTATATTTCCTATAAAGACTATGGATGCCATATTGGTATGGATCATTCTAGATCTCACTTATTGGTAAATCAAAGTGATTATAATTTCAGATATGAGTTCATTATTCCCACAAGATTAATAGCATTTTCAATTAGTAGATTTGAGAAATGCATTTAGGTGACGGTAATTTGTACAACACATTATTAACCACCAAAAATATTCAATACATTCCGAATGCATCAACATATGAACTAGAAGTCTCATTTTCAATAATCAAGACAAATGATTCTATCGTATAGTATTGACATGTTATTATGTTATAGTCTTCATTTATAAAAATGCCCAATTTTATCATTGACTGTCAACTCAAATTTACAAGTTATAAGGAGCCTGTGATTTAAATCTGTTTAGATTAAAATCACACTCAATGCCCATGAATTCATCGCATGAATCACAATTTCCCCAAGAAAATAAATTTAAAAGACAACAATGAAACTAAAATAAACAAATGCATGCGTCTGCCTCCACAGGGGGAGACCCATTTGCCTTGACAAAGTAAAATCAGTAAACAACATTTTTAAGGGGAAACGTAGTTTTGAGTTGACAATTTTGAAAGAACATTGTCCCAGTAAGCAACAAAAACTTAAACTTGATATGAAAATCTAGATTAGCTTTTATTTAAGTTAGAACTCAAATTGAATCTCATTAATTAAAAAAAAAAAGACAATCATCTATTCTCTACATCTTCTTAGATCCTTCACTGTCTAACATCTACCTTTCTAGACATATCTATCTTCAAGAAAAACAATTAGTTAAATATGACAGCAGAAATGCCAAAAATATTGAGAGGGTGAAAATGAATTTGATAAACAAGATGAATATTCAACTCACAACTATTACTCTCAATAGGAACCTGAATTCCTCCCTGATTAATAGAGATATTGGAAAGCTTCAGCCTGATGGCTTCAAACTCTGCATTCTGCCTCTCTTCATTGGTCAATCACAAGACAAGCAATGATCGATTAAGTCCTTGCCACAACTCATGCGGGAGCCCCCTTTAAAAATCTGTATGAACAGTGCATATTAACAGTACCCCTTGAACAATGTTATAAAGAGTACACTGTAAAATATTTTCTGTTCGTGAATCTTATGAGAATTTGGTGGTCTAGGGTCTGAAGATTCGAGTTTTCAAGAAAGAATAGGTCTAAATTTTTAGTGTTTATTGGAAAATTGTTGGGAATTTCGGAGGAAAAAACATAAATGAGAAATATAAACCTAAGCATCACACCACGAATGGCTACATCACACAATCCATAAAGCAATAATGGCTGGGAACCAATTTTCTACCGTCACGTAGAAACAAAACCAACATCTCATCTATGCACTAAAATATAAAAACATTATAACAAATACAAGTCGAAACAATACAAATGATGAATTTTAACTACAACTCTACTTCATCTACTTATTTATTCAGGAAATTGTTTTGTTAGAATTTTTATATGCTCCTAAGACATCATCTTTGACATCCATTACATGTCTGAAGATGGAGAAGCAGAAGTAAATCTTTTACATTCTATGGCAGTTGATTGGACAGTCACCAAAAACAAAATTCCACAAACAACAATAAAAAAGAAAAAGACCTAGCAAAGTAAATAATATACCTGCTAGTTTTCCATCACTTCTGTAAACCTCCATCCACAGCCCCTGTATTAGATATCAATTATATAGCTTCCCCTGAAATCATAATATATATCACTAATTCTAAGTAAAAAATATGCATCAAGAGCAACAAGGGAAGGTGTATCAATAAGCTTAGAATATTACGTAGAATAAGCCGGTCTACCATCAGAAGTTATTAATGAAAACAAATCCAAATTCACAAGCACAAACAAATGCTGATTCTGGAATTTCATCAAACATTACGTACACATAGACTAGGACTAAAACTGCACCTCATCATTCACTAATAGTAGATTCTCGCAGAAAAGCGTCGAAAATACTTCTAAATAATCACAACCCTGCTGAGCAAGATTAATATAATGACATAAGAAACAAAACCCAGAAGTCCAATTTGAGTATTAAAAAAAAAAAAATCAACCGAAAACACAACGCGGGCATGAACAAACATTGAGCCAAATCGATGAACAGGCATAACCCACATTACTTCAGATCTAAAACCCAATGAAAAACCACATCCAGACATCAACAGCCGTCACTAAATGTCAATTTGCTTTTCTTTATGTCGATGTTTTATTTTGTACTAGAGTTTTGTTATGTAACTTCTCCAGCTCCTCAGACCTTGTTAGAGTTAGTCCACAGCTGCTATAAATATGCAAGGATGTACACTCTGTTCCTCTAATGTTATGTATTTTCCATAATTTTTGGTGTTTATAAATTGGAATAATGGAATAGAATGAAAATGGTTGAATCTTGAATGGGCTGAAAATAACGAATTGTATTGAATGTAAATGGGCTATTCTAGATGCCCGGGTCTCCTCTTACATGGTAATGACTTTTGACTTATCTATTTCAATACCTCCCTTATGAGCTGGCCTTCCCTTTTATAAATTCTAAATAGTTATTGAATCCCTTTAACCACTATTAACAGAAAGCCTATTACAACCGAGCCAAACTATTATTTAATTACACCACCAAACATACTACTATTATACCCCTGTTATTATATTCCTTAACCTCATATGTATTTTTCCCTAAAAAAATATTTAACTATATATATATATATATATATGGATTAGAATCATGTGGTTCTACCTCAAAATCCCCTCCCCCAGCCTATGCAGACCCACACGGCCACAACCTGCTTGTACGGTATATAGGCTAAGTTTGAGTATTTTCCCAACCTAATTATTTGGAGAAAAAAAAATACAACAAAATTAATATATTTACATGGAGGAAAAAGCAAAATTCTTGTAAACGACAAAAACACGAAGATATTTTTCTAAAAATATCTTCAAATGTTATGTCTGATTTTTTATTTCTTGTGCGGATCTTATTCCAAAAATAATCTTCAGACATTGTGCCTGATTCTGCTGTATCAACTCAGTTAAATGGTAAATTAACTAAAGCTAGAGCTTTTTTTAATAGAACAGAGTTCAGTAGTAAGCTTGTAAGGCAATTATTATAGTCCTCCTAAGCTAATTTCTTCCTCACTGACATCAGAAAGCTTGCATTTGCTCTTTTTTATAACCACTAGTTGGGGAGGCATGCACGTGCTTGATTCCCATGTTCAATAATAATATATGTAGTTTGTATGTGATATTTAACATTAAAAACTTAATTTCATATGTAAAATGTGATATTTAACATTAACAACTCAATTCTTACACAAACACGTTTATTCAATAGCATAGCGTATGTTCTACATGTTGAAGAAACTACTTCTCATTTCTATTTTATTTTATTTCCGCTTTTATTTTCTTCATAGTACTCTACTATTATTATGATTGGTTTTCCAATTACACAAACGCTATTATTTAAAACAAAATGCTGCAAATTTGAATATAAGACTATGACCCATCTTAAATTTTTTGTCTTCCGAGGATAAGTGCAATGATCTTTGACAAACAAAAAAAAAAAATTAGTACCCACTATGACCCATCTAATTTAATTTGACTTTATTCATGGAGACCCAACAAGCAGCTTCTACAAATTATTAGCATATTTAATAATGTCTACAAACACAAACCCTGCTAAACATACTCTAAATACTAATTAACCACCTCTAGGTTAATTTTGTGGTTGTGTGTGTAAGATCGAGAGCGAGAAAGAAGATTTCAGCAAATGGCATCACATGCAGCTCCCAAATAACCTTGAAAGTGATGGAAATTAAATGAGGAAGTTGGTTGCTGGCTGTGCAAAAAGCCAGTACTGGGAACTCACAGCCTACAAGTGCTGTGAATGCAATTTTTTCCTTCATGAATCATGCCTTGACGCTGTGCGATTATAGACTCTGTGCTGCTCGTTGGCAAATTATGCGTTCATTCTCACCCGGAATCCAAACCAATTCACTTGCGAAGCGTGTGGTGGGAAAAACATTGACATTGCCTATCTATGTATACAGCAACTGTCCACTTTGGATTCACTCTAGTTGTGCTCATTTTATAGGCACCATCAAAATTAAAGGACATGCTCACTCCCTCACTTGCACCTTCTCTCTTAGTCAAGTCAAAAAGCACAATTCTAAAGTCTGTTTTGAAAATGTCAATATAAAATATGCAGCTTATTGTTGTGATGATCACAAGTGTGACTACATTGTCCACATACGGTATGCATATAGGATTATGAAAGTGAGTGAGATCAGTGATTCCGTTGACTATGCTATTCATAGTTGAGAACAATGGTCTAAAAGAGGATGAAAAATCTGCCGCTCAGGATATCGAACATTCGAGTCATTTGATAATAACTAACTTAAAAAATGCTTATTTTCTATATTAAAGTAAGTTTTATTATACTTTATTTTATATTTAGTTGTGAAATAATGTTTAATTATTAAATGTGAGCTTTTCAAAATAATATTATAATACAAATTATTGCCTTTTGTAGGAAAAGAAAGAAATAAAAAATAGAAAAGAAAAGAGAAGCCAAATAAGAGCAAGCCAAGCCATATGCAATGAAAGAAAAGACAAAATAAGAAGAAAAAAAATTGTTTAGAGGCTTAAGCCAAACCAAGCCAAGCCAAAACAAAAACTCAAAAGAAATGAAAGGTGCTAACACGTGAAAAGATGGAGAACAATTGCGCAAGTGGAGTATCAAGTGGAGTATCAAGTGGGCCATGCGTAAGCAAAGGAAGAGAAGAGACCCAAGTCAACAAAGGAGACCAAAAGGAAGAGAAAAATCCCAGGCAGAGAAGGATAGAGTACGTGGAAATAAGAAAAGAAGAGAAGGCGGTGAAGCTTGACAAATCAAATAAAAAAATAAAATAAAAAATAAAAAATAAAAAATGGAAAACCTTTTCCCTTAAGAAATTTGATCTAAAAGAGGATGAAAAATCAGTCTATCAGGAGATCGAACATTCGAGTCATTCACGATATAGTTTAATCCTTAAAAATGAAGAATTCTGAGATGTCAAGAGTTGTGAGTAGTGTATGCAATTTATAGTGGTGCCCTTGTTTTACAACTGTGCGCAGTGCAACTTCTCATTTCATACAAGATGTACTAAACTACCATAAGAGATTATGCGATAATTACATCACCAACACCCGCTCACCCTACATAATGTAGATTCCAATGTGCGATCACACTGTTGTTGGGCTTGCGATCGAACACGAGGTGGCTTCATTTACAAAAGTGTCAAGGATTCGTGTTACCTTGATGCTCAATGTATTTTAATTCTGGAAGTCTTTAAACATAAAGGTCACCAGCATAGCCTCATCCTTGGTAGATTTTATCAACCAAAGTGTAATGCTTGTGGCCAAAGACCTCTTGGTGCTAAGACATTTGATTGCACTACCATTGTGAGTTCCACTTATGTATTAAATGTGCTACTCTTCCACACTACAAGAAATTTACTCATTAGGGGCGACTATAAAGTCACCCCTAATACCCAACTATTAGGGGCAACTTTTGAAAGTGGCCTCTAATAGTTAAGTATTAGCGTCCACATGATGTGGACGCTAATAGCCGACCAAAAAGATGAATATTAGCGTCCACTCTACAGTGGATGCTAATAACTCAACCCTAATGTACACGTGGGAATTATTCAAGAGGCGGGAAAAAGATCAATAGGGTCGACTTTGTCAACCCTAAAGAGTAGGTAGAAAAATTAAAAATAAATAAATTTGATGACCAATAGCGTCCACTAAAAGTGGATGCTGAAGACAAATTATTAGGGTCGACTTTCAGAAGAGTAAGTAGAAAAATTTAAAAAAAAATAAAAAAAATAAAATTGATGACCAATAGCGTCCACTACAAGTGGACGCTAAAGACCAATTATTAGGGTCGACTTTCAAAGTCGACCCTAAAGAGTAGGTAGAAAAATTAAAAAAAATAAAATTGAAGACCAATAGCGTCTACTAAAAGTGGATGCTGAAGACCCATTATTAGGGTCAACAAAGACTAGGTAAAAAAAAAAAAAAAATTGATGACCAATATCGTCCACTTCTGAAGACCAATTATTTGTCGACCCTAAAAAGTAGGTAGAAAAATAGAAAATAAAAATAAAATTGATGACCAATAGCGTCCACTACAAGTGGATGCTGAAGACCAATTATTAGGGTTGACAAAGAGTAGGTAGAAAGATTTTAAAAAAATAAAAAAATAAAATTGATGACCAATAGCGTCCACTAAAAGTGGACGCTGAAGACCCGTTATTAGGGTCGACTCTAAAAGTCGACCTTAAAGAGTAGGTAGAAAAACTTAAAAATAAAAAAATAAAAAAATAAAATTGATGACCAATTATTAGGGTCAACAAAAGAGTAGGTAGAAAAATTAAAAAATAAAATAAAATTGATGACCAATAGCATCCACTAAAAGTGGACGCTGAAGATCCATTATTAGGGTCGACTTTGTCGACCCTAAAGAGTACGTAGAAAAATAAACAAAAAATAAAAAAATAAAATTGCTGACCAATAGCATCCACTAAAAGTGGACATTGAAGACCTATTAAAGTCGACCCTAAAGAGTAGGTAGAAAAATAAAAAAATAAAATTGATGCCCGATAGCGTCCACTAAAATTGTGTATATATCACTGCATTATTTAAAATTTTCAAATAAAGTGACACAATATGCACTGTTAAATATAACAAAATAAAATTTTAACCATAAAATAAAAGCTCTCCCTTTTACTTATTCCATATGTACAGTTGTTTCAATATATATATATATATTTAAAAAAAATAAAAAAATAAAAAATAAAAAGAAAAAAGGAAAAATTCTTCTATTTCAATTCCATCCTCCTAAAGAAAGATTTTAATTTGTATATATTTGCCATTTGGTTAGGAGTTCCATTTGGAGGATAAAGTTTTCATTCGGACCAATTTGAAGACTTAATTCTCATTTCATAATTCATATTAAATTTTACAGATCTAATAGTATATATATATTATACGATGAATATATTGATACCTTATGGAAAGATTTTACACTGTTAAATATAACAAAATAAAATCTAAACCGTAAAATCTACCTAGTGCATTCATTCTAATCGATCATGATAAAATCAAATAATCGAACAACATTCAAACAAATTAAATGTTCGATCGAACATTGAATTGAACTCTAAGCATTTTATATTATATTAGTGCATTACTTAAATTGATCGGGATACAATCCATAAAACTTGACATGATTGAAGGTTCAATCAAACATCTGATAAATTAAATCAATTCCGATCGATACTATTACATATTAGTCTGATTGATCGTAATGGGATCAAATGTTTGATCAAACATCCGATCGATCATAAAGAGTTAGTTCAATTGATCGTGATATGATTAAATGATCAATCAAATATCCGATCGATCCTAATGAATTAGTTCGATTGATCGCGATAGGATCGATCGTTTGATCAAACATCTGATCGATCATAATGAATTGGTTCGATTGATCGTGATAGAATCAAATGTCCGATCGATGCTACTGAATTAGTTCGATTGATCGCGATAGGATCGATCGTTTGATCAAACATCTGATCGATCATAATGAATTGGTTCGATTGATCGTGATAGAATCAAATGTCCGATCGATGCTCACTGAATTAGTTCGATTGGTGTGGTATGATCAATTGATAGATCAAACTGGATACAATTGAAGGTTCAATCGAACATTCAATTGAATTGTTAGCTTTTTATATTATCTTAGTGCCTTAGTTATATTGATCTTATCGGATTGATCGAATATCCGATCAATCATAATGAATTAGTTCGATTGATCGTGATAAGATTAAATAATTAAAACAATTGAAATTGAAATTGAAATTGAATTAATTTGATTGATCGTGATAGGATCAAATGATCGATCAAACATCCAATCGATCCTAGTGAATTAATTCGACCTTAGTCGCCCTATTGGCGCAAAAAATAAGCGCCATCCGGTGGCGGGGTATCTGAAATTTCGAACCAAAAATTTCATAAACCGCGTCTTTTTCCCCAAACCTTCAAAACACCATAATCCTCCCTAACACCGCTCTCACTCACCTCCTCATCACTCTCACTCTCAATCTCTCAACGCTGCTCTCTCAAACTTCGACCGACAAAAGCTTTCATACAAGGCTTTGCTGGGAAGCTGAAAGAGGAGAGAGAGAGAGGGAGATCGACCGGGTGAGCAGTGGATCACGATGAGAGGAAATTTGGAGATCTTTGAGAGTATCAAAATAGAGGCCACTATGTTTGATGGGTGCGAACCTGTTCCTAAGCTTGGAGATGATAGCTCTGGGGTAGATATGCGCCTTCACCTTAGCTTGCTTGTTGATATCTCCAGGGACGATGGCGGTGATGAATTGGAGTTTTGTGCTCCGCTTGGCGGTTGTTGGAGGTTCAGAAAGTTTATATGCTTAGGCGCGATGGAATGCTGGCTAGGCCTTACATTGGACCTGATTTTAGGTAGGATAATTATAGACATTGTTTGTTCATTTATCAGTTGGAAATTTTTTGTCTGGTTTGACCTCACATTGGCAAGATTAGGACTGAATTTTGTAGAATAAAACTCATGTTTTCTTCTAGAGCTTATATGGGTGTTTTAAGTTTTGGGCCTGTTGGATTGGCGGTGGCTTTGTGTGACTCGTGTTTATTGTTTACAGGAAATTGGATGCTAAGATTCAGAAGGCACTAAAGAAGTACTTAGAGGCAAGGGGGGTAAACCATGAACTCTCTGTTTTCTTGCATGAATATATGATGAACAAGGATAGAGCTGAACTTATCCAATGGTTCGGAGATGTCGAGACTTTTGTGGAAAAATAGAAAAGTGTATGCTTTTTTACTGCATGTGTGAGATTTCATCGCCAAGTTTGTTATTTTAAATTTGGTTGGAATGAAGTCTCTGCTGTAGGTATTCATTTTTGATGATTTGTATGTAGAATGAGTTAGCAAATTTGAGGTTTATGCAGCATGTAGCAACTCAAAACTGAAATGTGAAATTGGAACTAGCAACTATTTATGTTCGGCTTCAAGATGCTTATCATTTGTATATTTACGTATAGAAAATTATATGACTTGAGAATTGGTGAAATCATGGATTCTTTGTACATGGGTAGTGTCTCCTTTAGCACTTTGTAATTGAAAAACTCTAAACAGATAAATATCACAATTTTATGCGGAATTAACAGATATATATAAAAACAAACATTCACCAAAATATGAACAATCACACACAAAGATTTTGGTGACGAAGAGGAAACCTTTTAGAAAACGTTCTAAAAGTAAAACCTCTCCTGGACAGCCAAACCCAGAAAATCACTATCAAAAGATTATCCAGAGATTATAGACACTAGGAACACTTACAACCCTTTGCAAGACCTTGACTCTGTAAGATCGACAAGCCTCCAACTTGTCTCCTCGCTCACAATCTTCTTCAACGTGATCCTCCTTTATTGGACCCTTCCGATAGACTTCAATTAAGCACACAATCAATACTAACAAAAATCCTCTAAGAGGAATCAATTTGGCTCACAACAAAATAATCACTCAAGCACAGCCTCACACGAACTCTCTGGGGGTGAAAATTCGTACTTCTCTCTTCTATAATAATGTATATATACCCTCGACAAAACCCTAGACCTAACCCACTTAAAATCATGTTTTTGGGCCTAAAACTTACGGGGTGTCAGGACATGTTAATGGGCTGTCCGGACACGGCTTTGTGGAGCAAAATTTGAGTTTTTGGAAATGAGGTCCGGACCCAGGGAATTGCGGTACGGACCCGGCCTGTCCAGTCTTGATCAACAGCTCTGATCGATTGGCGTTTGTAGTCCGATTGAGCTGAAATTTTGCGGAGACGTTCATAACATATGAATCTACATTATGAACGATGGAGATTGGATTCTGAGCATTATATATCAGTGTTTGAGCCCATGAACAGTAGCATCTACATTTTGGAACTGAATTAAGCCAACACAAGAATTAACAGTAATGTACCTATAGAGAAATGAAGGTATGCAGTCTTCTTGTTTTTACTACATGTTTTCATCAAATGAAGAAGTATGGCCTTATGCAAATAGAGTCTTGCCAATTCCCACTAATTTGTCGGAACCACTTGTGGTGGTTTAATGGGTATCGGTATGGTTCTTGTATTGGTTTATCCCAATTTTAACTTCAATTATGCTTAACGCTATTATGATAAAATGGCTTGAGTATCCGAATTTATCGAAGAAAGAAGTAGAGCACAATAAATACAGATTGAGCGAGGAAGAAAGATTTTGATTGCAAGTATAGTGCCAAGTGTAAGGTTGTGAGGTATATATTTAGAACATATTGGCATGAACCACTACAAAAAAAAATGGGCATTTTTTGACGTGTGCTACAGTATAAAAATTTTGCCACCTCAGCAATTTTCTGACGTTTTATATATAAAATGTCAGGAAAAATTTGACGTGGCAAACACATCAACGTCGGGAGGTTCATTCATTTTCTTAAAAATAAAAATTGAGAAAATTGCTGACGTGGTGGGACTTACCACGTCAGAATTTTCCTGACGTGGCAATATACCACGTCAGAAAATTCTGACGTGGTATATCGCCACGTCAGAATTTTCTAACGTGGTATATCGCCACGTCGGAAAATTCGGCGTGGTGATGCGCCGCGTCGAATTTCTGGCGTGGTATATCGCCACGTCAGCATCTTCTGACGTGGCACAACGCCACGTCAGACTCATTATATATATTTATGAGAAATGCTATAATGCAATAAAATGATCATTTTTGGCCCATAAAGTGTTAGGTGGCAAGAGATCATAGGCTCCATTTATAATTGTAGTGGCCCCACCTACTGATAAGCCTATGACCTCTTACCACATATGACTTATATGGGCCAAAAATGGTTATTTTATTGCACTATACTATAAATATATATATATATATATATATATATATATATATATATATATATATATATATATATTGTATATATAATTATAATTGCTTTTATCAGATATTTATATATAATTATAATTTTATAAATAAAATTATAATTATTTAATATCTAAAATTAAAATTATCAGATATTTAAATATAATTATAAGATTATTATGGCTATAATTATACCTATATATAATATTATAGGTAGGTATAATTATATATATATATATATATATATATATATATATATATATATATATAAATAAATATATGGCATTCTGACGGGCCATGTTTGTACGTCGGGATTTCTTAACGTGCCAAACACGCACGTCGAGAATGGACGCGTGCGCTCGAACGCGCGCGCGCGTCCCATCCGAGGCAGTAGCGCCATGCCTCTTAATTAAGAGGCTGGAGCGAGTTTTGAAATTTTTTTTTTTCTTTCCCCAGTGGCGGTGAGGCACTTCGGAAATGCGTCGTGTTCTCTCTCTGTTCAATCGTCTCTCTCTGTTTGTATTCCTCTGTTTTTCTTTCTTTCTTCCGAGCACCATTGCTGACCTTGGAGAATTTTTTTTTTCTTCTACCCAAAGTCTTCCTTTATTAAGGTGAGCATTTTTCTCTTCTCCACGGGTACTCTCTCTCGTGTAAGCTATATATATTCACGATTGCCTTATTAAAAACGCCATAGCGCTCCCGCCGCCGTCGTGCTCTCTAGCTACCTCCATTTTTAGCTCCTACACGAGCTCCTCACTGGTATATATATATGTACATGCTTCCTTGTACTTATTTATTTGTTTGGTTTGGATTTGGTGTTTGCATGCTAGGTTGGTTGATGTTTGTGCTAATCTCGTATAATATTTTGAATTTGATATATATATGTACATGAGGATTAATATAATGCTAGCTTCACTCCATATATGTGAATTAATTTCGTTTTTGAATATATATAGGCTAATATAGCTTACTCTCTCGTTAATTACTAGTACTCCCTGGATTGGCACAAACATATATACTCCCTGCCCATAAATATATATAGCCGTATATTAGCACAAACATATATAGCCGTATATATACTCCCTGCCCATAAATTTCGAGTATTAATGTTATAAAAGAAAGATGCAAATTAAAGGAAAGGAGATAAACCTATGAGATCAATTCATAAGGATAAGGTTTCAGCCTAAATGAACATTGATATCAAGAATTCATAACTTTCCAAATACAGTATTAAAACTTACTTTTAATACTGCCTATGAGTAATATACCTCATGAAAATCAATATTCCATGCATTGACGGTGATAGTAATTCTTGTGACAACCTAATTGAGGATCTATCAATTAGTGCCTTTTTTTGTTGTTGAGGAAACTATACATCTTAGCTTAAATCAGGGACTTTAGATTTTGATTTGAAAAGATGGACCACAAATAGGACTTAGAAAGAGTTATTAGTTTATGCTCAAAAGCCAAAGCTCTTGACTTCACGATTGCCATCAATTGCAAGAATATGCCGCGGTTATCTACCTAATTGAAGGAAAAAAAACAACGTTCGAAAACTCATGACATCTTTTTCCATTGGAGCTCTATCACTACATGGTCAAATGATTTAATCAACGTATCAACTATATATGCATGAGATATCTTAGTCAAGCATCCATGTGTACTAGAGCTCACACAACACTAAGGAAGAAAATTGTCCATGTATACATGTATGGACTAAATAGATAAATTAGAAGTTAGGAGCCAGTCCTATCATCTATCAATCATAAACAATAAAATAAATTTTGGTCAGTCAACACCAAATACAAAGCAATCCTCACAAAATGCAGAAAAAAAAAAAAAAAGAAAAAGAATTACATCCATAATATCAAAGACCACAACTAATAGATTTATCTCATTGCTAAAGGTAATTGAAATAACACTCCAATAGTTTTTTCTGTTTTATTTTTCTTAGAGATTGTTTTTGCTTTTGATAAGTATTGTAGGATTAATCCTAAAATTATTGAATTCATTTTTCCTATAAGATTGAACCCACCCGGTTTATATATTTAAGATCTCTATATTTTGAGGGTCTCAAAATATAGGCTCCAATATGTAAGGAGAAAAAATAATAATAACTTTTACCAAGTAGACACAATTTTTTTTTTTTTGGGGTAGTGATTTGAAATTATATATATTAATCAAAGAATAGAATATTATTTTTTTTAAAACTTTTATCATTTAGTAAACATAGGTTGAAAAAGCGAGAATAGAGGTAGAGATTTTACATGGCGGATACTAATCAAACATTTGAGAATCGAAAAACATTTTGAGTTATACTTTGTTTAATAATAAAAACCACAAGTAAATACGCTTCACACAAACAATTATATTCTTATGGAACTAGACATATATAATCTACCTTTGTTTAACCTTAGGAGACTTCAAGTCTTATTGAAACACAAAGGAAGCGAAGAATGGCGACCACTATTAAATAACCTTAAGCTTATTTAATTAGCATTTTCCTATTATTCCAACATTGCTTAATTAAGCTCCTAATTAAACGAATGGCGTAACATTTGTATATTGTTTAGGTTTTGCCCTATTAATACGAGCCATGCTATATATATAAATATTGACTTCGTAACCAATCTAGATTTATTTTATTTGACGTGGGTCCTCAACATCTACCAAATGCATATATATGAACTTTTGGGAAAAAGTTATAGAATCTAAATGTGTATGAAGAATGCTAATAGCTAAACAACATCAAATAATGTAAATTAAATGGTCCCCATTTGGAATAGCTATTAATTCGTTTAAGTTTCATAAATTTTCATGATAAAAACAATTTACCAACAATAAAAGCATCTAATTAAGTTTGCATGTAAATTCCAGTTAATATGTATTGGTTTATTGAATACTTTTAAGTTGCGTATATTTCTCTGTAATGTCCGTAGACAACAATGGACAAGAGTTGGATGACAAAGCCTAGGGGTACGAAGGAATACAGAGACGGTTGTAGATTGTTTGTTGCCTTTGCAGTTGGGAACTGCACAACACCTGATGGTAAGATTTACTGCCCATGTAAGGTGTGTCGCCTTAACTGGCGCTATCCCCCAGGCGTAGTTCTCGCACACTTGACAGGGGGAAAATGCATACTTCCTACATATAAAGATTGGATGTTTCATGGTGAGAAACTTGTTCGGGACCATGTTGAACAGTCTCCGTTGAATCGTCCGGCCACATATGAAGCAGGTGGAAGCAGTGATCAGGGTGGAAATATGCATGCTATGTTGCGTGATGTGTTCGGCATGCATGATGTCAGAGAAGGCAACTGTGAACCTCAGGCCGTTGTGCAGGGTGATGAAGAAATAGTAGTCGAGGATGTAGAGGAGGTAGATGCCCAAAAGTATCACGAGCTGCTTAAAGAGGCAAAAACACCGCTACATGATTAGACCAAACACAGTAAGTTGAGCGCAACTGTTCATCTGTACAACTTGAAGTGTGTTGGTGGAATTAGTAACAAGATATTCTCATCTCTCCTTGAGTTCATCAATCAATTGTTGCCTGCGGATAGTGAAGGTTTGCCGGTTAATACCTATGAGGCAAAAAAATATCTAAGTGACATGGGACTCTGCTATAAAAAGATTCCGGCTTGTCGTAATGATTGCATGCTATTTTGGAAGGGCAACAAAGAATTAGATTCATGTACAGTTTGTGGCAAATCTAAGTGGAGTGATGACATTAATTTGGACGAGGACGGTCAACCCATATCGTCAAGTAAACGCCCGATAAAAGTGTTGCGGTGGTTTCCACTCATACCAAGACTACAGAGATTGTTTATGTCGCAGTATACATCGCCCCATATGAAGTGGCATGCAGAGAACCGCACAAAGGACGGCAAATTGAGGCATCCGGTCGACGGTGAAGCATGGAAGTCATTTGATCAGTTGTATCCGGATTTTGCAACGGACAGTAGGAATGTAAGGCTTGGACTAACCTCTGATGGATTTAATCCTTCTGGGAACCTTACTACATCACACAGCACTTGTCCCGTAATGCTTGTGCCATACAACTTGCCTCCTTGGATGTGCATGAAACAAACATCTTTCATATTATTCATGATTATCCCAGGCCCAAGCTCACCTGGAATGGATATAGACGTTTACCTACAGCCCTTAATTGAGGAGTTGAATGAATTATGAAATGTAGGGGTACGCACATTTGATGTTTTCATTAAAGCGTACTTTATGTTGCGAGCACAATTGATGTGGACAATTAATAATTTTCCGGCATCCGCAGATCTGTCAGGATGGTCTACAAGGGGAGTAAAGGCATGTTCTTACTGTATGCAATCAACCAGGTCCCGATGGTTAAAACACGGCCACAAATGGTGTTTTATGGGTCATAGGCAATACTTGCCCTTGGATCATCCGTGGAGGAAGAACAAAAGTAATTTTGACTACAACCAGGAACTACAATGTCCTCCCGATGTGCTTAGTGGGGATGAAATCCTAAGACAGTTAGAGGAGATGCCATTTGGGGATGAGGATGCCGGCAAGTCAAAGCCAGACAGTAGTAAGAAGCAGGGAGAGAAGCGGAAGAAGAATACTCCCAACACAATACCAGAAGCGAGCAATAATGTATTATGGAAGAAGAAGAGTATTTTCTTTAGGTTGCCGTATTGGAAGGATAATTTACTACGGCATAACCTTGATGTGATGCACATAGAAAAAAATGTGATGGACAATATTCTTGGCACAATACTCAACATAAAAGGGAAAACAAAGGACAACTATGATGCTCGTAAAGACTTGCAAGAGATGAGATTGAGACGTCTACTTCATCCATTTACGACGAATGGAAAAAACTATATGCCCCCAGCTTGCCACACGATATCCAATGAAGATAAAATCAGTTTCTTGAAAGTGCTTCGGGATGTGAGGGTGCCCGATGGTTATGCATCGAATATTTTCAGATGCGTACGACTGAAAGACCGTACGATGACGGGTTTGAAGAGTCATGACAATCACATTCTGATGCAACAACTTCTACCTATTGCTTTACGTGGGTCTTTGCCAGTAGCGTGGTGGACCTTTAGTTGAGATGGGAACATTCTTCCGGGGCATATGTTCAACTACGCTGACACTAGATAATTTGAACCGACTCCAAAGTGAAGTCTGCGTGACTTTGTGCAAGATGGAACAAGTATTTCCCCTAAGTTTTTTCACGAGCATGGTTCATGTTGTCGTGCATCTTGTCCGTGAATGCATACTGGGTGGACCAGTTCAGTATAGGTGGATGTATCCGGCTGAGAGGTAAAGTTTGATCGTTAAGTTATTATTATTATTTTTTTCCCACGAATAAAAGACAGTGAATCACTGCAATTGTTGATTGATTTTTATATACAGGAGTCTGGTGGGGTTCAAATCTAATGTGCGTAATAAAGCGGCTCCCGAGGGATGTATTGCAGAGGGCTACATAGCAACTGAGTTGGTGACATTTTGCTTAATGTATTTGGACGACACACCGACGTTTCATAATAAGGCCATGAAACCACGATGGTTGTAAGGGGCGGGAACACGAGTCATCCTTAAGCGTATTACAGCGCAGATTCATCGATATATATTGTTTAACTCAGACGAGTTCTTACCGCTACGGACGTAAGTCATCTCTCTAGTACTTGCCATACCATTCCTTGTACAATCTTAATTTCGACAAGCACTATATCGAATTTAATTTCAAATTGTAGGATGCACATGGAAACGCTTAGAGGGCGAATAGCGGACAATCAGTTGGAAAGCGAACATTTCGAACAATTTGTCGATTGGTATCGTGAATACGTAAGAATAATGTGTTCTAACTGGTTAAATGAGGTGTATACATGTTTCCCTTAGAGATCCTACATGCACCAATTTCAAATCATATATTGCCCTCCATTATACGAGTCAATGGATTGGGCGACCTACTGTGACAGGGGTGTGGGTGCGGTAATGCAATGGGGGTCAAAGGAAAAGGCAGTCAACTATAACAGATATGTGGTTAATGGGAAGTTGTTTCGCACTCTGCCAGTTGATATCGGGAAAAGGACTAAAAATAGCGGTGTGTATGTGCCGAGTACTGATGGTAAAACGTATTACGGGAAGGTAAACCAAATAATTGAGGTTGAGTACTACGATAGGACAAAGTATGTTTTGTTCAAGTGTAATTGGGCGGACAACACGAGGGACACGGGGTACAAGGTTGGCGAGTATGGCATAACGCTTGTGAATTTCAAAACTTTATCCACATAAGCAAACGCTATCAAATCTATATAATCAATAAGAAAACGAATAATTCATCAAAAAACACAACTGAACTAACACACATACTAAAATGAAAAAACGAACCAATAAATATAAAATCTACAAACAATATAAATCAAACTGAAATCATAACATCCAGCATGTAATTATTAAAAATCAATGAAACACACTCCGAAACAACATTGACCGATAAATCAATATCATGCTAACCCAAAATAGTTCTAATGTATAAATGTATAACTCATGCTCTATCGTTTTGATGACAATATTTATGACATACATCTGTTCTGAATTCAGTCACTCTAATGTAAGTGACTTATAATCTCTATATTTATGATGATTAATTTGTTCTTGAATGTGAAAATTAACTAATAATTAGAACTTTGATAGCCAAATTATACATGTAATAGAATAAATTAATTTCAAGTACTTTATATATATTTGATATTATAAAACCCTAGACCCTTATTTGAATTCGAATATATTCAACATATACAACTATATCAACAATAATCTACAACAAACAACACTTTAACACATTACACCAACATTTATAATACCAATAATACTACTATTTTATTTCCTTGATTAATATTTTCCCAAATTTTCCTTTTATATATATGTATATTATAGACTAAGACTGGTTCTACTAAACCTTCATTGCAGATCCCACAACTCTTGAGAAATGTTTTAACTATATGGAATGATGAACAATAATATTTGAAAAAGAAATTTGTTAAACATAATAATTTACATTTAAATGTTTTCTTAAAATCAATTCAATGCATTTTTATATCTTTAATGTTATTAATAACTTATGAATTAATCTATTTCTGATGTCAACTCAGTTAAATGGAATTATTAATAACTAGAGCTTTATTAATAGTTCCATACGAAGTTATGATTATTAACCTATAATCTTATTTGTCCTAAATATATGCTTTTTTATAAACATAAAAGTTATTACTCTTAATCACTATTAAAACAGAAGCTTAATTACATTTATTCAAAAAACTGTATTCATATTTAAAATACTACTTTAATTTATATTAATTCACTATTTATCATTATATACTATTCTAACTAAATAGTTTATTATAATGCTTTTAAAAATATGTAACATACTTTATATATTCTATTAATTTAGCATTTTATCTTCAAATCTCATAGTTATCTAACTTGACCCAAACCTTATTTATTGACTGTATATGTAAGCAATGCTTTACAATTTGCAATTAATATGTACCCAACCTCTAAATTATCTCTTATACAATAAATAAGATATTTTATTATACATAGAAAATTCACAAACAAAACCTCTAAAAGACTTATATGAAATAACAGAATTGTTTTGTAAAATACTAAGATTACTAATGTTACATTAGCCAAATACCTGAAATGATAATTAACTCTGTGCAGTTGCTTGCTGTTTCAACGGTAAAGGGAAATTCAGCTAGAAGAAGTTTGAAACTAATGCCTTCTAGTAGTCATAAGATGTCTCTTGAAATTATGTCTTATTTAAGACTTCAAATAATGACATTGCATTGCCTTTTAGGAACAAGCTTACATGCAATGCTAATAATCATCAAGTATGTGACAAGGATCATTTAGTATTATAGACTGCAAAATAGTAATCATGATCAAACATTGACTTCTTAATGAAGCAATCTTCACAAGTATTTATAAGATATAATGCAGTCTTATTAAAAGATATCATAAGTTACTAATTTAATAATATGTTGAAATTCATTCATTAGCTTTATAGATTAGTACAATTACTAAAAGGAGAAAATTCAAATAAAAAAAAGAGAAAATAAAACTTGCACTAAATGCATATAAATTTTAGTAGTTAGAATGACTTAGTACATTAATAAGTTTAAATAAAAATGAGACAATTCGAAATTGGTATATGAATTATATTTGGTAAAAGAAGAAAATCAAAATACAAATAAGAACAAAATATAAGATAAGTAATAAAAAAAATTAGTTGAAACAAGCTATATAAAAATAAAAAATTATAAAAAATTAAGTATGTTGAGTAGATATAAGAATAAATAAAGTCAGCATAACAATTGAGTCACAATGAAATTGCAGAAATGAAGAAATGAAGAAAGAGTTGTAAGAGTGTAGCTAAATCTAACATAAGAAATACATAACATAACTTCCAAGTAAATGTAAATGAAATCCTCATGGAATCAAATTCTCACACGGTACAGTTGTATCAATGATTGCGAATCAACGTGTGAGGCTTATCAACAAAGGGGACTTTAAGGAAAATATCAGCGGATGGAAATACATATGAAATTAATAATAATGAAGCAACTTCACAATACTAAATAAATTATCATGGAATCATGAAAATTATCAAAATATGCATACATAGCTCAGTGCATAAATCTTACCTTATCAATCATAAAGGAATCTAAACATTAAAGACATATAGTCACTTTAAATGCCTTAATAGTTAGCAGATGGCAAAAAAGTGTATTACATGTCCCTGTGATGCATATAATCTGAAGTGATAGATGATAAATGACTCACAAAGTATAGTGATTAAATAAAATCCAATACTAAAGGAAATTGACAATAGTGTCCCGTAGGATGACTTTGAATTAGACAAAAATTCGATAAGTGGTGACAATACTAACAAATGAAAAATAATTGGAACTTTGGTCACTAATAATATTAAAATAAAAATAATAATTTGAACCAATAGCTCACAAGTAGATGTGACTTAAATTATTAGAGCTTCAAAATAGTAATAAAATCAAAAATAAAAAATTTGTGCCAAAAATATGAATAGATAAGAGCCAATATAGATACAAAGCACCTAAATGAAAAAAAATAACAAAAGAGTTATAAAATATGATTAAAACATAAGGGAACAGCAAGTACAATAATAATAAAAATCGTAATATGCAATTAAAGTAAATGAAAAATAAAATAGACCAATATAGGAGTAATAATAATAATAAGTGAATTAGCAGATACATAAGTAGGAATTGTAACAAGAGTAGTAGATTACAAATAAATAAGTACATAAATGAGAAAATAATAATATCAAAAATGACCTTAAAATAAAATAACATAAGATAAATAAAATTAGAAAAAGGTAAAAAATAAAATTGCATAATCAAATAAATTACAATTAAAATTAATATATGAATTCACTTTAAATACTAATGAAATCTAAAAATTACAAAAAATCAAAATAATCATAATATTACAATATATTAATAAGATGAAGAAAATTAAATTATCACTCAAAGATAGTAGTAATGTAAATATTGATTTTAGATCCCGATAAATTGCGTAATAGTTAATGAATAATATTATTAAATTTAAATCGTATCAAAATTATCCGATAAATTGATACAAAAATTTTAATATAAAATTAAAGAATTAATTACATATACATATATATTGGATATAAAATAACAATGACATACAATTAATTACGAATTAAAACTTAATTATCGCTTATTACTAGAATGATCTAATAATCGATAAATTCATGAGAAGATTATAATAATGATAAATTGATAATTTGTAAGATATTATCATAACAATAATGATAAGTTATATACTATGATGAATATGAAATGATGGTCTATTAATTATGAATTGATAAATTAAAAAATCCACAATAATTATTCAATGATGCTTATCCTATCACACACTCAAATAATGTTCGATTAACCTATGACAAGTCATCATCTAAACTATAGGATGAAAAGTCGAACAGTGATCCAATGATCTCATGAAGGTTAATAATCTCATAATAAATAATTCGCATATATATGATCAAGATGAATTGCTAACTTAAATGTAGCTTAATATCTACCTCATAATTATCATTCGGATATTAAATGATCAATTGATTTTCTATGACTATAGTATTGTAAAAAATTAAATGAAATTAATAATGGAATCTTAGTTAATTATAATCAAAGATCATGTAGAATTTGATTAGTAGACCATGAGATAAAAGTTCATTGCTTTGAAATTCCCAAATTCAAGCCCTAATTTTCATTTTATATCATTTTAAAAATATACCCTAAAATTAATTTAAAATTAAACTAAAAATTATAATACAAAGAATTAAGATCATATAAATAAATGACAATTAAAAAATTAAATTTAAAGGTTAATTGAGACTGTAAAATTAAATATATTGTGATACCAATTGTATACAAACATAACCATGATTGAGGGCCCTTAAAATTTGAAAAAATTAAAGAACTAATACTAACATAATTGTGACCAATGGTATAAATTTACCCCAAATTTAAATTGTTAAAAGAGGAAAAGTTTTAAAAAATAAAATAAAAGAAAAAAGGGGCCCGGGATGACAATAAAAATTAGATTTTTGAATTAAAAAAGGAATTTTTTTTTAAAAGGGGAATGATATTGGGGTAAAAAGGGGTTTATTAAAAAAATTAAAATTTTTTTTTTAAAAAAAATTAACTCAATTCCGATCGATACTATTACATATTAGTCTGATTGATCGTAATGGGATCAAATGTTTGATCAAACATCCGATCGATCATAAAGAGTTAGTTCAATTGATCGTGATATGATTAAATGATCAATCAAATATCCGATCGATCCTAATGAATTAGTTCGATTGATCGCGATAGGATCGATCGTTTGATCAAACATCTGATCGATCATAATGAATTGGTTCGATTGATCGTGATAGAATCAAATGTCCGATCGATGCTACTGAATTAGTTCGATTGATCGCGATAGGATCGATCGTTTGATCAAACATCTGATCGATCATAATGAATTGGTTCGATTGATCGTGATAGAATCAAATGTCCGATCGATGCTACTGAATTAGTTCGATTGACTGTGGTATGATCAATTGATAGATCAAACTGGATACAATTGAAGGTTCAATCGAACATTCAATTGAATTGTTAGCTTTTTATATTATCTTAGTGCCTTAGTTATATTGATCTTATCGGATTGATCGAATATCCGATCAATCATAATGAATTAGTTCGATTGATCGTGATAAGATTAAATAATTAAAACAATTGAAATTGAAATTGAAATTGAATTAATTTGATTGATCGTGATAGGATCAAATGATCGATCAAACATCCAATCGATCCTAGTGAATTAATTCGACCTTAGTCGCCCCTATTGAGCGCAAAAAATAAGCGCCATCCAGTGGCGGGGTATCTGAAATTTCGAACCAAAAATTTCATAAACCGCGTCTTTTTTTCCCCAAACCTTCAAAACACCATAATCCTCCCTAACACCGCTCTCACTCACCTCCCTCATCACTCTCACTCTCAATCTCTCAACCGCTGCTCTCTCAAACTTCGACCGACAAAAGCTTTCATACAAGGCTTTGCTGGGAAGCTGAAAGAGGGAGAGAGAGAGAGAGGGAGATCGACCGGGTGAGCAGTGGATCACGATGAGAGGGAAATTTGGAGATGCTGAGAGTATCAAAATAGAGGCCACTATGTTTGATGGGTGCGAACCTGTTCCTAAGCTTGGAGATGATAGCTCTGGGGTAGATATGCGCCTTCACCTTAGCTTGCTTGTTGATATCTCCAGGGACGATGGCGGTGATGAATTGGAGTTTTTGTGCTCCGCTTGGCCGGATTTGTTGGAGGTTCAGAAAGTTTATATGCTTAGGCGCGATGGAATGCTGGCTAGGCCTTACATTGGACCTGATTTTAGGTAGGATAATTATAGACATTGTTTGTTCATTTATCAGTTGGAAATTTTTTGTCTGGTTTGACCTCACATTGGCAAGATTAGGACTGAATTTTGTAGAATAAAACTCATGTTTTCTTCTAGAGCTTATATGGGTGTTTTAAGTTTTGGGCCTGTTGGATTGGCGGTGGCTTTGTGTGACTCGTGTTTATTGTTTACAGGAAATTGGATGCTAAGATTCAGAAGGCACTAAAGAAGTACTTAGAGGCAAGGGGGGTAAACCATGAACTCTCTGTTTTCTTGCATGAATATATGATGAACAAGGATAGAGCTGAACTTATCCAATGGTTCGGAGATGTCGAGACTTTTGTGGAAAAATAGAAAAGTGTATGCTTTTTTACTGCATGTGTGAGATTTCATCGCCAAGTTTGTTATTTTAAATTTGGTTGGAATGAAGTCTCTGCTGTAGGTATTCATTTTTGATGATTTGTATGTAGAATGAGTTAGCAAATTTGAGGTTTATGCAGCATGTAGCAACTCAAAACTGAAATGTGAAATTGGAACTAGCAACTATTTATGTTCGGCTTCAAGATGCTTATCATTTGTATATTTACGTATAGAAAATTATATGACTTGAGAATTGGTGAAATCATGGATTCTTTGTACATGGGTAGTGTCTCCTTTAGCACTTTGTAATTGAAAAACTCTAAACAGATAAATATCACAATTTTATGCGGAATTAACAGATATATATAAAAACAAACATTCACCAAAATATGAACAATCACACACAAAGATTTTGGTGACGAAGAGGAAACCTTTTAGAAAACGTTCTAAAAGTAAAACCTCTCCTGGACAGCCAAACCCAGAAAATCACTATCAAAAGATTATCCAGAGATTATAGACACTAGGAACACTTACAACCCTTTGCAAGACCTTGACTCTGTAAGATCGACAAGCCTCCAACTTGTCTCCTCGCTCACAATCTTCTTCAACGTGATCCTC
>CM028142.1:11054964-11182908 GCA_016403345.1 Corylus heterophylla | reverse complement strand
TAGTACTTAGCATTAGGGTCGACTTTAGAGTCGACCCTAATGATCACTCTTCAGCGTCCACTTTGAGTGGACGCTATTAGTGAATAAAATTATTTTTTTTTATTTTTTTAATTCCTCCACACACTCTTTAGGGTCGACTTTGTCGACCCTAATAAGTAACCATTAGCGTCGACTTGGAAAGTCGACGCTAATGCTCTTTTTCCCGCCTTTTGAATATTTTCCGCGAGAATATTAAGGTCGAGTTATTAGCGTCCACTGTAGAGTGGACGCTATTATTCATCTTTTGGGTCGGCTATTAGCGTCTACTTGGTTGTGGACGCTAATACATAACTATTAGGGGCGACTTTCAAAAGTCGCCCCTAATACTTGAGTATTAGGGGCGACTATAAAGTCGCCCCTAATAAGTCGCCCCTGATGAGTCAGTTTCTTGTAGTGTCACTCCAAATGAATGTCCGAGTGTTGTCATTTTTGTTCTAGTCCTTTCTGGAAAAATATTATGATGCCATTAATTCGTACAACTCAACCACTCATTTTAATTTCTCAGTAGGACCTTTATATCGAACTTGTCCTTTGTCACAATATGATGAAAGCAATGACGTTATTTGTGGTAGCAGTGGCAACTTCTTCCTTTAGATTTGATAAAAGAGAGAAATCTTTTGTTGGCTGCTATCTTACGGAGTTGGAATACAAGAGAAATACTATAACGAGCTATTGGTTATTGTAATTGGTCTAAATTATAAATTACTGTATATAATATAAAAAATAATGTGTTGGTCCTTATAGTTGGCTTGAATTATAAATCGCTCTTTGTGGTATAAAAGGAATTTATAAGTCTTCAAGGTATGCCATAATAACAGTTTACTCCTAAAATCAATTTTCATTAAGCAACTTAACAAAATATGTCATTTTACCATGTCATACCTGATAAAAACGCAACACGTGACATTATTAATTTCTGACTTAAAAAAAATGACAATTAGGATTTTTCACACCATTTTACAAAGCCTACTAAGATTACATATCAGCTTTCATTCCACGTCATATATCGCCACGAAATTAACATAATCTCATATATCCCAAAATTTTACATCATGCGTAACCCTCGCTCATCTTTATCTTCATCTTCTTCACTGCTTCACAAATTGCAATCACAAATTCTTGCAAAATGCTTCCAAATTATGGCGAGGAAGATGAAAATGAGGGAGGGTTACATGGAGTAAAAATTGGGATATAAGAGATTATGTTAATTTATCAGAGTAATATGACGTGACAAAGTAATGATTTTGTTAAGTTACTTCACGGAAATTGATTTTTGGGAACAAACTATTATTTTGGCCTACCCTGAAAATCTATAAATTATTTTTTATACTACAGAGAGTGATTTGTAATTTAGGTCAATTATAGGGACTTATATATTATTTGTTATACCATATGTAGTGACTTGTAATTTAGGCCAGCCACATAGACCAATTTTACATTTATCTTATAATTTTTTTAGAGTCAGTTCAAATATGATGTGGTTTTTAAAATTATCATTAAATTTAAAATTATTATTTTTAAATTTTAATCTATTGCTGATTTTAAAATAATACCGTATTTGAATCCTCTCCGAGAGGAGCCAATCCTTTGAAGTGAAGGATAGAATTGAAAATATATATATAATGACAATTTTGTCCTTCACTTAAAAGGGACCACCTTCACCTATTTTAAAAAAATAATAATAAAATAAAATCAATTGTAGAGGATAAAATTTTTGGTTGATTGATGGGTTCAACCTCCATTAATATTTGGGGGGATTGATGACAACATGCAGAAGTGCATGTATACGATTCTCATTGAATTCCCAACACCCTTGTTTCACAACATTTATGAAAATTGATTCTCAATGTCGGAGAAACTATAGACGATGTAATAAGCCACTCATCCATGGCCATGAATTGCAACATCGGCATGTGATTTACATGAGAACGTCCTCTTCTCTGTGATTGTGGCACAAAATGTGGCTTTTGTGCCACCACTCAAGTGAAATATCTCATTAATTCAAGAAAAGTATAAAAAAAAAAATGCATAATTGTAAAACAATAATTAATCCTTTTACATAGTCATTCTGACGCCACCCACCTGCTGCTGGATCTCTCTCCCTCTCTTTCACTGTGCTGGGAGTGTCTTGCGCGGCCACCACTGGGGTTGCTGCAGGCCACCCCTAGGCCATGGGTGGCTCTGCGCCACCCCATGGGCCGGGGTGGCTGGGGTGACCGCGAGCCACCCCACAAGGCGGCAGAGACACGGGGATAGTTGGTGGGTGGCGGTAGGCGGAGGCGGTGGCTCAAATGACTGAGAAAATAATCTAGTATTTTATTCTTATTTTGATTTTTGTTATAAGCTGAGGTTTCAAGCTCTAATGATGGCAAAATTCACCCTTTGTGCCACGTCCACACATAAGTTATTCTCGATTCACAAAGAGCCGCCCATTTATGACTCGTGCAATGGCTCATGCATTCTCCTCCGTGAACCATTTTTTCATAAGTCAAGTTTTTGTTTTTGTTTTTGAAAGTCATTCTCACCCGTGAATCACATTGTCCCTAAATTTAATGAAACATAAATGCATTAGGCCAAAACAAAATATGGTGAAATTTTGGTCAAACTCAATAGATTTTCACAAGGTTTTAAACTATTCATTTGATATAAAATCGAGTTTTAAATTATTCTTTTGATTTTTTGGTTGTATTTTTCAATAAAAATTACTTACATTACATTATGGCATGAGTAGTTTCCTATATATATATATATATATATATATATATATAAGATTTTTTTTTTAAAAAAAAATAAGGATTTCCCAAATCCCTCTAAGCGTTGTTTGGACAACTCATAAATAAGAGGATGATCAAATCACCCCAAAATTTCCTACCACCTCTTAGGGAGTGGTCCAACAACCCCTTACAAGGATTTTGAACCACTTTTTTATTAACTTCTTATAAAACTTTTAATATAAGGGAAAACTTCAAAAAATTGCCATGAACTTCCACTCATTTTGACGCTATCTACCCAAAATTTAAAAACTCTCAGTTTAGCATATCAAACTTTTAATTTCATTTAATTATCCCATTTTGTTAGAATTTTTCGTTAAATTTAGTCAAAATACTCATTTAAAAGCCTCAATCTTTACATTTTTTTTTTTAAAAAAAAATTTATAATAAAAAATGGATAGTTTGAAAATTTTGACAAGATTTAACGAAAAATTTTATAAAGGGAACGGGGTAATTGAAAGAAATTGAAAGTTCAGTACCCTTAATTGAGAGTTTTTAAACTTATGAGTACCTTCAAAACAAGTAAAAGTTCAGAGGAGTTTTGTAAAATTTTCCCTTAATATAATAAAACTTTAATTTTAACACGTCACACACATGAGCATGTAACATGGCAAATTACGTTCATGGCATTAATCCCTTTAGGGCCACATAATTACTTTCCGAATGATGCAATAAATTAAAAAACACAAAATAAAAAATCTAAACAATTTAAAAATGATTTTAGAAATTTAAGAAATTATTTTAAAATTTCTCAAATAGAAAATATCCTCTCACCCTCAACTACAATTCCGTCTCTCAAACGCAAGCACAAATACATACAAACCCGTTCTTCCTAAATTTGCCATTCTTCTCTCAATAAAAACAAAGTTTTCTACCAAATGACAAATTATGGATCTTGACAAATTATGGAAACAATATGAGGTGTTACAAATAGTATTATAGTCATCTAGTAAAACCAGGCCATGTGTATTAGTAAATTTATCCTATTTCCCACGATGGCATGCTTCATTAATGCTCTTGCAACATTTTTTCTTCTCCTACACGACGGCCCACACTTACTCGTGTGCGGTTTTATGCTTGCCTTATTGCACGATCATATAACAAACAAACGACTCTCTTTTATAGGAGTCCTAGGTCGTCTACTTTTTCAAATAGTGGACAAACAAGGTGAAAAAATCCAATACAAACGCAAGCACAAATACATACAAATCCGATCTTCCTAAATTCTCCATTCTTCTCTTAATAAAAACAAAGTTTGGTCAATCAAATGACAAATTATGGATCTTGACAAATAAGTTGGGACTCAAACCACTTGATATTATTTTGTTGTCTCGCCATGCGAGCGAGGAAAATCAAATTAGGCATGCATCCCTAGCTAGTGGGCCGAGTAAGTGGATATATAGCTATGCATGCATCCCTAGCTAGTGGACAAATTGACATATGTTTGATTCTGAGGTACTTATTACTAGCAATTAATTGGATAGTTATCTTTGTGAGCTGTCATCGATTCTCACGATATGCACATCTAAGGTATCTTTTAATTTGCACGGCCTCATGGTGTTTTGAGTCATCCGAAATACCGATTGAGACAAAAGGTTTGGCTGTTATTTGTGTCGCAGAGGAGCAAAGGTGAGTTACGTAAGGAATTCATATTTTCGCTTGTGGGTTGAATACTATTAATTGATCAGTGATTTAAATTGTGTAGTTCTTTTTGGCTTCATGAAATACTATGAAAAACTACTACGTGTTCATTTCATTGCATAGATCTTATAACTTCTACATTATATTTTTCCCAAGATATAGAGTAAAATTCAGATGTCGTTGTTTTCGATGCATAATTTTCTTCAAAACTAATGCTAAAGATGCGCCTGGGAACATTGTATTTGGAGATTTCGTGTCCACATTCAACAAGAGGTTGGTGGTTGTATTTTGACTAATTTCATGTGGTCTTGATCTCTCCATGACACTTGAGACAAGCTAAGTGGGTTGATAAATAATGAGTCGATCGAAAGTCTAATTTTTAACATCGATTGATATGTGTTGCATGGATAGGAATGGACTGCAGTTTGGCCTTTTAGTTGTCATTTGTCGAGTTACAAATATGCTATGTTCTTAAGCCTTCAAGATCTAAGCTCTATTAGTGACTCTTTGCTAAGACTAGATATGGTCATTGACTTTTGATGTTATTTGCAGTGAGCAAAACCAATGGTTCTTCACTTGAACCGAAATCATTAGAAAACCATCGATAGCCGTGATCGATCGCACTCCGCGCGATCGATCGCCAAATTTCGAAAACTCATCGATGTCGCGATCGATCGCACTCCAAGTGCAATCGATCGCCAAATTTGAAAACCTCATCGACATCGCGATCGATCGCACTCCAAATGCGATTGATCTCAAAATGTCGAAAACCTCATCGATGTCGCTATCGATCTCAAAATGTCGAAAACATACCGATGTGCGATCGATCTCAAAATGTCGAAAACCTATCGATAGCGCGATCGATCGACTTGGAGTGCGATCGATCGCAGATTTTTTTTTTTTTTTGATTTTTAGGACCATTAGGGTCCACTTTTGGTTAACTATCAGCGTCCACTTTGATTTGGACGCTGATAGTCAATTTTTTTTAAAATTTTTTGGACCATTAGCATCCACAAAGTGGACTCTAATGGTTGACTATTAGTGTCAACTAATTCTTTCGTTTACATCATCTTTAGAGTCAAAACATGCGCCTTTTAGGGTGGATAAAGTGGACGCTAAAAGTGATCATTAGGGTTGACTCTAAGTGGACGCTAATAGTTAATTTTTTTTTAAAATTTTTTAGGACCATTAGGGTCCACTTTGTGGACGCTAATGATTAACTATCAGCGTCCACTTTGATTTGGACGCTAATAGTTAGTTTTTTTAATTTTTATTTTTTAGGACCAATAGGGTCCACAAAGTGGACCCTAATGGTCAACTAAAAGTGGACGCTAATGGTTGACTATTAGCGTCGACTATAGCTTTTGTTTACATCATTTTTAGGGTTAAAACATTGCGACTTTTAGGTCGATAAAGTGGACGCTAAAAGTGATCATTATGGTCGACTTTAAGTGACGCCGATAATCGTACATTTGATCATTAGGTCGGACTATTAGCGTCGACACCTTTAAGGTCGAAAAGTCGACGCTGTTATCAACAAATGTCCACTTTAGGACTTTTAGGCGACTTTGAGTCGCCCCTAAAGACCTAATTTCTTGTAGTGAGGTATAGAGAGATAAGTCTAGTGTTAGGCATCTAAGAATTGCAGATCACAACATAGAAGAGTTGTGTGCAATCTCTCTCAAATATTTCTTGTAAAGTCTCCCGTTATTTTCTTCCAAAGTAGTGAAATCTTTGTAACTTAGTGGATGTAGGTAGTATTGGTGAACCACGTATAAATTTCTTGTCTTGTGTATGTTTGTGCGTGTTTATAGTACTAATCAAAAATACATGTGTATGTTCTGTCTATGAAATATTGGATTTTAAGTGAGACCGGTGTGACTCTTCCAATCTTACAGGAACGCATCGAGCTGTATTTTTGGTAAAATACTATTTACCATACTTGTGTGTTGTTGTTTTCTTGACTGATTGGATCCCAAAATCCTAAAGAGGAATTAGCGGCGCCTAATTTCCTAACACTCTCAAATTCAATGGTGGACACAAACAAGGATTTGTGTGTCTCCTAAGTTTTAGAATATGATTGAAAGCTGAGCATAACAAATGAGATTGTGGTTTTCAACAACTTTACTATTAAGTAATTTGAACAGTAAATAAATAGAGAAATTTTAAATAATTTATCTGTTCAGCATGTGTTAAGCAGCCCACAAGAATTTTCTGTTTAAGTTGCTAAACTCAAATGTAAAAAAATCATTTTAGGATCCATCTTTCAGAGCATGTCTTAGACAACCCACCTCCATGTGTTTCCTGTATATGTGTCACGTGTAAATTATATGCCACATATTTCTGCTATTGCTAATAGAGAAAAGGGAAATGCTAGATGATATTTTAGTATTTTTTTTATTCTTTTAGTAATAGGTGAATATTATTTTTTTTTAACGTTAAATAAGAGTAATAAATGTTATTTTCTTTAAAAAAATAAAATAAAATAATATCCACCTACTACAAAAACACAAAAAAAACAAAAAAAAAAAAACCAAAAAAAAAACACCTAACATTCTCTTATAAAAAAAAAAGACTACAGAAATATGGAGCATCACCAAATCTGGGAGAAGATATTGAGTAGTGATAATCATAATACTAGCGTGAGTGAACAGTCACTCACGCTGATATATTTTATAATATTATTTTTTTAATATTACTATTCTATTTTTTTATAATATAATAATATTATAATACACGAGCGTGAATAACTGTTTGCTCAGGTTTACATTGGTGTTATGAATATTTCTATTCGAAAAATATTTGAGTCAGTAAACATCATTTCAAGAAACTATTTACTGTCAGACATATAGCCTATACCTGCTACACAATATAATTACATCCCTTATTTTTTATTTTTCCTATTCAATTACATCTCTTATTTGAAATGCCTATGTGATGATTTAGCTTGGGAGGTCTTACTAGTTTTTCAACAGATTTCTTATGAGATCCATCAGAAAATGACAGCAACCTGCTTTTTAACCCTTCGATTTCCTTTAAAAGTGCTTCCTTGTCGTTCAGATCACAATATCTGTTTTGTTGACTTTGAGTTTTGACCATAAGTACAAGCTCATAGGCCCTGTTTGCCAATGGCCTTGGAACGGTATTCCAGGGTTGGTACTGTAGCCTTTTTTCAGGAATAAGTGTTTGATTGGTTTTAGTGAAAATATTTTGTGGGGAAAAGTGAAAAAATATATTTTATATGAAAAAATGTAAAAAATTTGTTTTGTAATGATTTTTTTATTTAAATAATAATAATAAAAATGATTGATGTGGTATAAAAAGTAAAGATGTTGAGATTAATTTTGAGGTGAAATTTTTTTTTTTTTTGGGGATTGAGGGAGGCCCTGGAACCGTACCATTCCAAAGCCATTGACAAACACACCCATAGGCCCCGCTTGCCAATAGGCCAGAACGGCACTGTAGTTGGAACGGTACTGTTTCAGATACAGTGCCATGACCAGTTGTGCAGAAAAAGTTGACGCAATATTCAATAACCATTTAAAGCATTCACACACCTAACCAATATAACCTAAAATTATATATTTTTTTTTTAAAAAAAAAAAAGAAAATGAAAAATATTAAAGAACTTAAAAAAAAAAAAAAAAAAAAAAAAAGAAAAAGATTGAGAAAGAGATCGGGTGGTGGAGCCACCCCATGGCCAGAGGGTGGTCCGCCACCCCAAACCCAAAAAAAAAAAAAGGGGGAGGAGGATCGGGTGCATTTGGGGGTGGTGCTGGGGTGGTTTCGCCACCCCATACGGCTGCATGGGGTGGCCGAAACCACCCCAGCCCTTTGGGTGGTCCGGCACCCCAAATGCACTCGATCCCCTTTGTTTTTTTTTGGCCAATGGGGTGGCCAAACCACCCTTGGCCATGGGGTGGTTCGACCACCCCAGATCGGCCGAGGTGGCTCAGCCACCCCTTGGCAAAAATGGGGTGGTCCGGCCATCCCATTTGGCTAAGGGGTGGCTGGAACCACCCCGATCTCTTTCTCCTCCTATTTTTATTATTATTATTATTTTTTTTTTTTTTTTAAAGAAAAAAATAATATCTGTGTTTTTTTTTTTCTATAAGTTTTTTAATATTTTTCATTTTCTTTTTTTTTTAAAAAGAAAAAAAAAAATAATTTTAGGTTGTATTGGTTAGGTGTGTGAATGCTTTAAATGTTATTGAACATTGCGTCAACTTTTTCTGCACAACTGGTCATGGCACTATAACTGGAATAGTACCGTTTTAGCTACAGTACCGTTCCGGCCTATTGACAAACGGGCCATAAATACTCTCTGTAGCACCTTCAGCATCAGCATTAATTGCCTTCTAAATAGTGAGCTCTCTTACTCTCACCACAACGCCCATAAAAGCCAAGCCTCTTCTCAGCTCTTTCTACACATATCTACAAATTAACAATTGGCCATGGCTTCCCTTCTTCAACCAAACACCAGTCATTATGAAGTAAACCAGAATCCAAGAGCTCCACGTTCTACATCTTTAGAGGTGGAAACCATTGATATTGGTCTTGTGCCTGCAGCAGGTAACAGAGGAGGAAACGTCGTCGTTAGAAGTATGTCGGTGGAGGATGGTGTTTTCCTGACATGGGAAGATTTGTGGGTGACGGTTTCAAACAAAAAGAGTGGTAGCAGATCAATACTTGCGGGTGTGTCTGGTTTTGCTCGACCAGGCGAGCTCTTGGCCATAATGGGTCCTTCCGGTTGTGGCAAGTCTACCCTCCTTGATGCTTTGGCAGGTAAAATTATCATTTTTGTCTTGAATTCACTCATTTTATATCAACCGTTGCGGAATGAGAGGGTGTTCGGCAAACAACAACGTACCCTCATGACACTGTTCATATTTAAAGTTATTAAAAAAGAAAATAATAATTAATATAATAAAGTGAAAACGTGGTATTAGAAAGTGAAAAATTTTTATTTTATAGTGATTTATTTAGCAATGAAAAGTAAATGATTTAATATAAAAAATGAGTGGTGTAATATAAAAATGAGAATGTTTTGATAATAAAGTGAATAGCGTGAGTGAATGTGGGGGATTGTGGTGTAGTTTAACAAATAAGGCCGGAATGTCATAAATGAAGGTGAAATTGGTCTCTACTCAACTCTTTCACTTGTAGTTGAATATCATGGATCTAGATTCTTTGAACTAGTGAAAAAGCAATGGATCTTATAAGAAAATAAGATGTTCTTTTGTTATAATGATGATTTATTTTAGGAGAAATTTCGCTTTAATTATGTGAATTGTCATCACTTTTGTAATGTCTGTTTAAAATTTAATTTCTGTCAATTTAGTGTATACATCTTTCAATTGTTTGCAATCTCACATTTTCGAAAACTTAATTTTCTCAAAATACTTTCATTTGTTTTAGGGAAAAAAAAAAAAATTGCAAAGATTAAGACTTTGGTCCAAATTTAATGATATTTGCAAAAATAGCCATGCCTCAATCTTTGCAAAAAAAAATTTAAATATTTTTTCTAAAAAAAAAAAAAAAGTATTTTGAGAATTTGTAGGAATTTAATAAAAAATGCTAACAAAAAGAGACATTAAAAAAAATTAAAAGTTGGATCCATTCCAAAAATATACTTATCTTAGTACAAACAGACTCATTTCTTCCAACTGGCACGTTTATTATGAAAGTACCAAGTCCCACCAATAAATAAATTCGTATAGTCCTACTGCCCAACTATAATTTATAATAATTTAAAAGATACATCAGGAAATTGAATGCTGTAAAGGTGCGCTACTTTTGGGAAATTATTGTTAGGCAACAAATATTTCTTTAAAATACAATGGAGTCCAAAAAATCTTACCTAGTTTGGTCATGTTTGCACAAAACAAAACAAAACTTGAACAACCTTAAAGATTATTGACTATCTGATTTGAAAATTAATTGGTGTTCATTGAGGAAAGTTAAAGACTTTTGTAGTACTCAAAATTGCACCTTACAAAGCATATTTTAAGAATCATCCACATGAGTAGAACGATACTAATGCACCTCAACAATCACTCCCTCAACGTGATGCTCCCATGACTCGAATCCATGATCTTAGTTTTCATACCGTTTGTTGGATCGAACCATTGACCATTTCATCTAAAAATCATTTGGTATTCAGTAAGGAAAGTCATCGCAAGACTTTTTAAGAGCCGTTCACATGAGTAAAGCGATATTGTTGCATCTCAACAAAGAATTTCCTGTATCCTAAACTGATTGCAGTGGATTATTTATAGTGTGTACACTCAAGTATTGCTTACTTTAAAAAAGTAACTTGGTGTGAGTTGTACTTTTTCTCATGTGAAACTTTTTTTTTTCCAAGTCTCTTTAAAAACTTTCTATTTAAAACATTCCAAATGATAAAATATATATAAATATAAAATTGAAAACTGTTTTAATATAATTGAAATTTTATTTTGCAGGGAGATTAGACTCAAACATAAGGCAGTCGGGGGAAATTCTAATCAACGGCCATAAACAGGCGCTGGCTTATGGGACCTCGGTAAGGGAAAAGAAAAAAAGCAAGAAATTAATCACCCTTTTTTGGATCAAGAAAGAAATATATTTCTTCAAGAAATGTAGCAAATATCACTAATTAAATTCTACTAATTACTTTAATTTCACCATGGTGAACTCAGGCATACGTGACACAAGATGATACTCTGATGACAACATTAACGGTGAAAGAAGCCGTGAATTATTCTGCTCACCTGCAACTTCCAGACTCCATGTCAAAGTCAGAGAAAAGGGAGAGAGCTGATACGATAATCACAGAAATGGGGTTGCAGGATGCCATGAACACAAGAATTGGCGGTGGGTGGGGAGCCAAAGGCATCAGCGGTGGTCAGAAGAGAAGAGTCAGCATTTGCATTGAGATTCTCACACGCCCCGAGCTTCTTTTCCTTGACGAGCCAACGAGTGGACTCGACAGTGCAGCATCGTACTATGTGATGAGCAGAATTGCAAGGCTGGATCAAAGGGATGGAGTTGGAAGAACCATAATTGCTTCCATCCATCAGCCCAGCAGTGAGGTCTTCCAGCTTTTCCACAATCTTTGCCTTCTGTCGTCGGGGAGAACAGTGTATTTTGGTCCTGCTTCTGCAGCGAATGAGGCAAGTATCTCTGGTTTTTTTTTTTAATAATAATGTTATTTAGTAGACTTTAATTACATGACTGTCATACAACTTAATGATGTGGTAGTAAAAATTAGTTGTTGGATCATTACTTGTAAAAGAACATGATTTAGGTCAATATTTTATCATCTTTTCTCCATCTCATCCTACAAATTCAATAAATCAACAATTAGATTTGTGGACTCATGTAGACTATGTACAAATTCAAAAGTGGATTCATCTATTCACTATGGAGATCGATGGATAAAAGATGGTTGAAAAATGAATGAGTTCTATCATTTCTCAAAAAAGAACAATCAAGGTCTGATTTTTTTTGTTACGTAATTCTAGTTATATGACAGTCTACTAAATAGCATTACTCATAGGGAAAACTTCATTTAACCCTAAGGTGTCAAGGGTTTTGCAATCATAACCTTGAATTATCAAAATTTACAATGTTGATATCTGATATTTTGGTCTCTTTTAATTTCACTTTTACTGTTAGGGTTTTGTGTTAAATCCAATAGCTAATGGATACAATGGGATTATTTTGGTATTTTAGCATCATCCATTTGGATTTAATAGAAAATTCTAACATATGGGTGAAATTAAAAGAGATTGAAACTTCAAAAGCTGACATTGCAAATTTTGATCATTTGAATGAAGCGGGTATCTATGTTTGTTTGTTGTTTTATTTTATTTTATTTTTATTTTTCATTTCATTATGTTTATGTGTGCGAAGTAGACTGTGATAAGACTATCCTACGAGCAGAATGACTTAATTGTAAAATTAGTCATTATTTTTTTTATTAGAAGTGTTAATTTAAGAGTTAATTTTCACTACTACATCATTAAGTTATGTTGCAGCCTACTAAATATTTTTACTTATTAAGAATACATTTGGTGTGGGAATATGTAACTAAACTTTCCTCTGTTTCAATTAAATGCAGTTTTTCGCTTCAAATGGCTTCCCTTGCCCGACTCTCCAAAATCCATCTGATCACTTCCTGAAAACCATAAACAAGGATTTTGAAAAGGTAAAGGAAATCTCAGAAACTTTTCAGTCTTATTGATGAAGCTCCAGAAGGGGAAAAACATTCTCCTCAGAACCCTAAGAAAATCTTCTCTTTTCTTTCAATTACTTGCAGGATATTGAACAAGGTTTAGACGGAAGAACACCCATAGAGGAAGCAATTGACACTCTCACAAAGTCATATAAATCATCTGAGGCATACCAACAAGTTCGAACACAAGTAGCTGAAATATGTAAACTGGTAATTAAGCAGCCAATAGACAACTTTTCCAGAGAAAAAAAAGACGGAAATTAACATCTCTGTTTCAGGATTGTGGAGCACCGAAGAAGCAGAAGAGAAGGCACGCAGGCTTTATCACTCAGTGTGTGGTTCTTACAAAAAGGTCTTTCGTGAACATGTACAGGGATTTAGGCTACTACTGGCTGCGCCTAGCTATCTATGTCATGTTTGCTTTCGGCCTCGCTACCATGTATTACGATTTTGGTTCTAGCTATGGATCTATTCAGGTGAGAGAGACAAAAGAGATTTCTTATTCGAATTCTCGTAAATATTTTTCTCATATCATTATTATAAATTTAATATATTAACCATTAGATTTGCGAGGTTCACTATTGAATTTGTGTGGGGTCTACGGAAGTCCACTCATCTAATATGGTTGATTTGTAACATGAGATGTGAAAAATATTAACGTAAATCATTCATTTATCTGATACTCTTCGTATTCATTTCATACTTACTGATATGACGTGACGTATTTTAAGTGGTTAGATCAGATGAAGTTCCCACGCTACGCCACACGTGCACAGATCACAACATATACAAACTTATATACACACACGTGGCCTAGAGTATTCGTTATATAGAAAGATAAATATTGTTTAGCAAACTATTATACAACTGTCATACGACTGAGGTGATGTGACAGTAAAATTAATGAGCCTTGAATATTTTTTAAAAGCCTTAATTATCTAAATGCATATTTTTATTGTTACGTCATTCTAGTTGTATAACAATCTATTGAATAATATTGCTCACAAATTAAGATCACTTGAAAAGCTAAATTAATAATTGTACTTTTTTATTTTTTTTCAGGCAAGAGGTTCACTGCTCATGTTTGTAGCTTCGTTCCTAATTTTCATGGCCATCGGTGGATTCCCTTCTTTTGTGGAGGACATGAAGGTTTGTTTTGTTTTAGTCATCGTTTAACTATTAATCAGTTTTACACACATAGGTTTTACTTACTGCATTGGCGAAAGAGTAAAAACCGAAGCAATTATGGTGACTTCCACAAAGTTTTCATCAACTTCATGGACAGTTAGTTTTCTCTCTCTGTCAATTATCTAGAAAAGTAAAATAAGCAAAAACACAAAAAAAAAAAAAAGTAAAATTTTATAATAGTATTGAAGATGTTAGTTGATCACACACCAAGCCTTATAGAAAAGAGGACTGTCAAAGTGACCTGCTGTCCAGCGAGAGGTCAATTTGATGCCTAAGTTAACAAATGGCTTTGAGAAAGAAAGTGAGTAAAAGTATCTGGCAAAAAAAAAAAAAAATTGTGTACCTCTTAATAATCAAATCCCTTTCATTTTATAGTGTTTCCGGCGTAGAGTCAATTGAGGGAAAGGCCATGGGGCTGACAAAATTGAGGAGTGCTAGGCTTACAAACAAATTTTACATAAAAATTTTTATAAACTGATGTGGCACAACATGATTAGGTTTTTCAAAATTTGAACTTATCTTATATCCAATCATGTTGTACATCAGTTTGTAAAAGTTTTTCTGTAAAATTTGTTTAACTTAGCATTCCTCGACAAAATTTGATCATGTGGTACCTACTTTCTTAGCTCATGCTTCCATCATTTTCTGGTTGTAATGGAATATCAGTAATCTAGGTGGCTAGGGCTAGAGTACTATATATGATGCATCTTTTCTTTATGCCCCCTACACCTGCTCATCCATGACAAGTTTGGTCTAGCTGATCGAATCAAGTCTGGCGGCCTAGATTAGTTCAAGCTAAGCCGGCCTAACATAGGTGACGTTCAGCCGGCTTGTAAGCGTTGTATCAAAGCTTGGCCGGATTAATAATTAGGAAGACCTACTTCCAAGGGAGTTTCTTATGAATTAGGATCCTCTCCAGTTCATTTGAAATTGATAATATTCTGTTAGTTATGTTATAAAGGTATTTTTGTCTTTTTACTTTTGAAAAGACAAAAATATTCTACAATATAATTAATTGGATATTATCCACTTCAAATGAACTGGAGATGATCCTATTCTGTTTCTTATATGGTACACGGCTTAGTATTTTTCTGAGCGCATATATTGTCAATTGTTATAAATGTATTATTTTTCTCTCACATATCCAGGTATTTGGAAGAGAAAGATTAAATGGGCATTATGGGACAAGTGCATTTGTAATTGGCAACACATTTTCTGCCATTCCATACTTGTTACTGATTTCATTGATTCCCGGGGCAATTGCCTATTACCTTCCTGGCCTTCACAAAGGAGCTGAACACTTCATATACTTTGCTTCCGTGCTATTTGTTTGCACGATGCTGGTAGAGAGCCTGATGATGATTGTTGCAAGCATCGTGCCTAATTTCCTAATGGGTATAATGACCGGTGCTGGAATTCAAGGGCTCATGATTTTAGCCGGCGGGTTCTTCCGATTGCGACATGATATTCCCAAACCATTTTGGAGATATCCATTCCACTACATTGTTTTCCACAAGTATGCCTATCAAGGGTTGTTCAAGAACGAGTTTGAAGGGTTAACTTTTCGGGGCAGTCCCGCCGGCGGGCCACGAAGAATTAGTGGTGAGAAGATTTTGAGAGATGTTTGGCAAATGCAAAGGGCTTACTCTAAGTGGGTAGACCTTGGTATCTTGTTTGGAATGCTTGTTTCGTATCGAATTTTGTTTCTGGTTATCATTAAGACAAGTGAGAAGATTAGGCCTATTTTAAGAAGAGGTTTCTTGTCGGTGACTCCCAAGCAAACAGCAACGGTCATGATAAATCCCTCTGCTACACCTTTGCATGGGTAGAGTCTGTAGAAGAACTATGATGCAAGTGTAATATTAGAAAATAATGATGCTCATGAGTGAGTTTACTTTGGTTTCTTTAAGTAAGATGGCTATATTTGAACGAATATGGGTTGATCATACCATAACAATGATGCTCTTGTTTCTTGCACTATGATCTTTATGAATGGTGATAACTTGTATCATCTCTTGTGGACAATTTGTTGACCATGTATGAGATATATTTTCTATTTTAGCTCAATGAAAATGGTCTGTTCGTCCAGTATGTTGTTTTATCAATAAGAATACTCCGGGCAAATTTTTATTAGTTTTCCCATAATTCCTTGAATTTTCTAGGATTATGAAAGATGAAAAAGTGAATGATGGTATGTTACCATATTTTTAGCACAACTTGCTGGACATGAATGTTAAAGAATAAAGATATATACATAGTTTACTTACCTTAATCATCTACAAAACTTACATGCTTTTGTTACACCAAAATATGCATGTGGGTGTCCAAAGTTAATTTTAAGAGTAGTGCTACACATACTCACACTTCTCTACATTCATAGGAGCTTTTTAAACGTACCATTGGATTAAAATTCAATAAAAATTTATCTTATATTCAATAGTAGTTTTAAAAGCTATTTATGGGTGTGAAGAAAATAGGTGTAGAAAAGTGAGAGTAAGTGTAATATTACTCTTTTAATAAACTTGGTCTAGGAGTCATAACTAGTGTTGTCCTCTTCACACTATTCATCTCATTTTCATTGCTATAATTGTTAGATTTATTGTGTTTTATCAATAAGAATAGAAGAAAAATGAAGAAACTCTTTTGGGAAAACTTCACTTACCACCTCCGATCTTTCATCACTTAGGCAATCATACCTTTAAACTTTAAAAAGTGTCAATTTAGGGTTACCATTTTTCAGAAGTGTACAATGTCAACTCTTTCATCAAAATTCAACATTAAAGTAAACAATTGATGAGTAAAATTTTCAAAATACCCCAAAAATACTTTGAATTTGGACAGAAAGTTGTTGGTACAATTTCCGGTCTAGTGAACTCAAGGGTTTAATCATGATTACTTGGACACTGCTTCTCCTTCAATCTGCAAGACAAAAACGGGGTTAAGAGAATAAGCCGGGGGTGTTCCGGCGAATCCTCCTCCGATGCTAAAGTTAGTTCATTTCTGAGTTCTGTATAGTGTTTAGTGATGATGAATCATGTACTTGTCTTCTTGACATCCAGGTTCTCTTATAGGTAGGATTTACATATGTAGTGATGGCGACCAGACGGAGGATTCGGAATTTGGCCATGATGAATGGAAAAGTTAATATTACTGTTCACTAACCGTTATGGTTAATGTGAAACCGTTCCTACAATCAATAAGAGTTTCGAGAATGGCGCGTACCTGCCACTGCAGTCAATGTCAATCCAAGGGTTCTTGCAACTGATTCAAATCCCAAGAGTGGCGCGTAATTGCAATTGCAATCCATATCAGTTCGAGGATGATTCGTAACCGTTCCTGTAATCAATGAGTATCCGAGGATGCGTGTAACCATTAATGTGATCAATTCATATTGTTCCTGCATCCGTCGCGTAGAATAGATCCCAAAACTATTGGCTTGGTAGACGCTTGTGGCATTCTCAGGGGTGTGCTATCCTAGGCCATTGTAAAATGGTGATTACGTTGCGTTCATGTCTCCAGTGTTGGGCTTCAATCTGATGGGCCTATCGCGACATTTCAGGCTTTTACTTCAAATTACCAGGCCCTAGGCCCATGGACCTAAGTCCAATTTTATGTGTAACAGTTACCCCCCGAATTCCTTCTATCGAGGCTTCGAGAGAAGAGAATTCTGATGCTTGGCTTCTTCCTTTTTCTTCATAATGGCAAATTCTCCATATGTTTTTCCTTGTCCAACTTATTGAAGCCATTATTTTTGGCATTTTAACCATTTATGGAACTCGATGACTGTACATCGAGGATACTAGGTGATTAGGTGTGATCTTCGTCCTTTCAAATCCTTTATCCATATCCTCATAAATGCATTGTTGCTTCCTCCACGTGTTTTTATATGAATGGGCTATGTTTGGGTGTGTTGTCTTCCATGACAGGTGTCGGGCATCAATGGTATCCCTTGTCGCATCTTTTGATGGGAAGCATATCATGGGTTCCCTCGGTTTAGGCGTACTTGTAGGTTCATGATGGTTTTGCATTAAATGCTCCGTTGCTAGGTCCAAGGTCTTGCTTCTTTATAAATAATTTTCCGTACTTCTTCCTATTTCACCACTTCAATCTTCTGAACTCTTTGATTGCGAAATTTCTCAAGAACTTCATTTTCTGCAATCATGTCTTCTTCTCATCAATCTCAGTTTCCCGATGGCAAGGCCTCTGGCGACCACTCTCCGGAGGTGCCTTTGGTTCGAAAAAAGGGAGACTCATCTGCTAGGGTTCACCAGTTTGGAGGAACGTCTTCTTCTGCTGCAAAGCAGCCTTTACGCTTGGACTTTCCCTATCAACAAAGGTCCAATTTTTCGTCGTCTGATGAAGAGGTACTTCTTCACAACTACGAGATCCCTCCTTCAGTTTTATTACACTTTCCCAATGATTCCATCAGAATGAATGGTGGCCACGGAGACATATGTGTTTATGAACGCATGTTTTGAGTGGGAATTCGTTTGTCTTTTTCCCCCATTATCAGGGAGATGTTATCTTTTCTGGGGATAGCCCCGAGACAGTTGATGCCCAATGGGTGGCGATATGTTCTGGCCATGTTCTTGTTGTGGCCTACTATTTTTCCGGGGAAGACGATGTCGGTCCCGGAATTCTTCAACATATATGGTCCTCACCTATATCCCAACAATGAGACAGTGACCTTTATGGTTCGTGGGAAGAACAAATTTATTGGGACATGTACTATTTATTCCAACCATAAGCTTTGGGCGGAGCAGTTTTTCTACGTTTCTGGTGCTTAGGAGGCATCCCAATTAGAAGCTTTGCCATTGGAGCATGCCATTCCCCAAGAATGGGGAGCTTCTCGAGAAAGTTGTAAGTGTTTCTGTTTTTTCTTCTTTTTCGATTCACTGTTACTATTATTGACTCCTTTCTTTTTGGTAGGGGAGGGATGCCCCAAACTGAGCTCGAAGCAACAAAGTCGGGTTGATCACATTCTGGCTTTCTCCCAACTTCCCGAGAATGAAACTCGAATGAACTTTACTACTATCGTTACTAATTCCGCACTTTGAGAGCATTTGGGTTATCAGATCCCATTTGACAAAGTTTTCTGGGGCCGCCGGGGGAATCCTAAGAAACCTGTTCTCCCATCTAACAAGGCGAAATCCCCGACTCGTCCTCAAGGTAAGAAGACTCGAGCACAGAAAGTTTTCCATCCTTCAGATAAGCCAGCCGTGGTTAAGACTTCCGTTCCAAGAGATTCTGGTTCTGCTTATAAATCCTCTGCATGTCCCTAAGTTCGGGGCACAGTTTCACCCACTTCAGCTGTCGAGACCAATCCCCCTATTCCAAAGAGAAAAGCGGACAAGGGAAAAGCTCCTTTGGAGGAGCCTTCAAAATGAAGGTGGGCTAACAAGTCCTTGGAACTTCTGAATTTGGTACCATCTGTCAAGTCCAGTTTTGCTGCTGTGACTTTTGGTGAACCCCGTACGTCTGATGGTTATTTCGAATTTTCTTCTTTGAAGGATACAGAACCTTTGTAGGTTACTCCACTATGTGTCTGGAGCAAGGGGAACCAATTGCCGTTCGCAATGAGACTCACGATCTTCCTCCTTCCGAGACCGATCAACCAACTCTTCCTACCGAGACTGATCCTCGAATTCCTCCTACCGAGCCTTCAAAACAGGAGCCCGTGTACAAGGGATAGCCACTCAGGGGTCATTCCGGGAGGAACATCCTCTGACTGCAATTGCCAAGATGTTGCTTGCAGATCACACCTGAGGAGAGGGCCGGCTTACTCTTGAGATGTTTGTGGATAAGCTTATCCACTGTCATTACTCGGTATGTCATGTACGTTTGTTGTTTTAATGTCTTTTGTATTTATCACATAATCTCCCTTTTTGCAGTCCTCGGTTCTCATCGCTAGTTGGTATAACGAATTTCAAGAAGGTATGCGGGAGTATGCCGATGAGAGGGTTGAACTTCGAGAATTGGTTTGGAAATTGAGCTATCGGCTGGAGGCTTCGAGTTCTTAGGTGATTAAAGGTTCAGCTTCTGATTTTGAAGTGGAAAATCTTCATCTCCTCTTGGCGACGAAGGATCAAGAGCTTCTTGAGAGTAAACAGAAGCATTCCGAGCTGGAAGTTGCCAATGCACAACTGTGAGAGCTGCTAGAAGCTGCAAACCAGAAGAATCAAGAGCTTGTGGAGCATGCAAAGAGGTAGACACCAATGTTCACTAGGCGACTACAAAACACTTCAAAATTGTGGAGGAGCTTCATCAGACCTGGACTTCCGAAGAAGGTTACCGGAAGCTTTTCGAGACTCCTGAGGCCCAGTTGTCTCAGTTCAAGGATGTTCGTGAAAAGGTCGAGGCAAATTTGAGGATTCATGCATCCCTAGCTAGTGGGCCGAGTAAAGGATATATAGCTATGCATGCATCCCTAGCTAGTGGACAAATTGACATATGTTTGATTCTGAGGTACTTATTACTAGCAATTAATTGGATAGTTATCTTTGTGAGCTGTTACTCGATTCTACTGATATGCACATCTAAGGTATCTTTTAATTTGCACGGCCTCATGGTGTTTTGAGTCATCCAAAATTCGATTGAGACAAAAGGTTTGGCTGTTATTTGTGTCGCAGAGGAGCAGTAAGGTGAGTTCGTAAGGAATTCATATTTTCGCCTGTGGGTTGAATACTATTAATTGATCGTGATTTAAATTGTGTAGTTCTTTTTGGCTTCATGAAATACTATGAAACTACTACGTGTTCATTTCATTGCATAGATCTTATAACTTCTACATTATATTTTTCCCAAGATATAGAGTAAAATTCAGATGTCGTTGTTTTTCGATGCATAATTTTCTTCGAAAACTAATGCTAAAGATGCCTGGGAACATTGTATTTGGAGATTTCGTGTCCACATTCAACAAGAGGTTGGTGGTTGTATTTTGACTAATTTCATGTGGTCTTGATCTCTCCATGACACTTGAGACAAGCTAAGTGGGTTGATAAATAATGAGTCAATCGAAAGTCTAATTTTTAACATCATTGATATGTGTTGCATGGATAGGAATGGACTGCAGTTTGGCCTTTTAGTTGTCATTTGTCGAGTTACAAATATGCTATGTTCTTAAGCCTTCAAGATCTAAGCTCTATTAGTGACTCTTTGCTAAGACTAGATATGGTCAGCTTGACTTTTGATGTTATTTGCAGTGAGCAAAACCAATGGTTCTTCACTTGAACCTGGCATTAGAAAACTCATCGAGCCGTGGATCGATCGCACTCCGCGCGATCGACGCCAAATTTCGAAAACCTATCGATGTCGCGATCGATCGCACTCCGTGCAATCGATCGCCAAATTTGAAAACCTATCGACATCGCGATCGATCGCACTCCAAATGCGATTGATCTCAAAATGTCGAAAACTCATCGATGTCGCTATCGATCTCAAAATGTCGAAACATACCGATGTCGCGATCGATCTCAAAATGTCGAAACCCATGATAGCGCGATCGATCGACTTGGAGTGCGATCGATCGCAGATTTTTTTTTTTTTTTGATTTTTAGGATCATTAGGGTCCACTTTTGTGGACCTTATGGAACTCACGTCCACTTTGATTTGGACGCGATAGTCAATTTTTAAAATTTTTTGGACCATTAGCGCTCACAAATGGACGCTAATGGTTGACTATTAGCGCCGACTAATTCTTTCGCTTACATCATCTTTAGAGTGAAAACATGCACCTTTTAGGGTTGATAAAGTGGACACTAAAAGTGCTCATTAGCGTTGACTCTAATGACGATAGTTAATTTTTTTAATTTTTTAGGACCATTAGGTCCACTTTGTGGACGCTAATGTTAACTATTAGCATCCACTTTGATTTGGACGCTAATAGTTATTTTTTTATTTTTTATTTTAGACATTAGGGTCCACAAAGTGGACCCTAATGGTTAACTAAAGTGGACGCTAATGGTTGACTATTAGCCGAATATAGCTTTTGTTTACATCATTTTTAGGTTAAAACATTGCGACTTTTAGGTCGATAAAGTGGACGCTAAAAGTGATCATTATGGTCGACTTTAAGTGACGCCGATAATCGACATTTGATCATTAGGGTTGACTATTAGCCGACACCTTTAAGGTCGAAAGTCGACACGTTATCAACATGTCCACTTTAGACTTTTAGGCGACTTTGAGTCGCCCTAAAGACCTAATTTCTTGTAGTGAGGTATAGAGAGATAAGTCTAGTGTTAGGCATCTAAGAATTGCAGATCACAACATAGAAGAGTTGTGTGCAATCTCTCTCAAATATTTCTTGTAAAGTCTCCCGTTATTTTCTTCCAAAGTAGTGAAATCTTTGTAACTTAGTGGATGTAGGTAGTGGCTGAACCACGTATAAATTTCTTGTCTTGTGTATGTTTGTGCGTGTTTATAGTACTAATCAAAAATACATGTGTATGTTCTCTGTCTATGAAATATTGGATTTTAAGTGAGACCGGTGTGACTCTTCCAATCTTACCCGAACGCATCGAGCTGTATTTTTGGTAAAATACTATTTACCATACTTGTGTGTTGTGTTTTCTTGATGATTGGATCCCAAAATCCTAAAGAGGAATTAGCGGCGCCTAATTTCCTAACACTCAAATTCAATGGTGGACACAAACAAGGATTTGTGTCTCCTAAGTTTTAGAATATGATTGAAAGCTGAGCATAACAAATGAGATTGTGGTTTTCAACAACTTTACTATTAAGTAATTTGAACAGTAAATAAATAGAGAAATTTTAAATAATTTATCTGTTCAGCATGTGTTAAGCAGCCCACAAGAATTTTCTGTTTAAGTTGCTAAACTCAAATGTAAAAATCATTTTAGGATCCATCTTTCAGAGCATGTCTTAGACAACCCACCTCCATGTGTTTCCTGTATATGTGTCACGTGTAAATTATATGCCACATATTTCTGCTATTGCATAGAGAAAAAGGAAATGCTAGATGATATTTTAGTATTTTTTTATTCTTTAGTAATAGGTGAATATTATTTTTTTAACGTTAAATAAGAGTAATAAATGTTATTTTCTTTTAAAAATAAAATAAAATAATATCCACCTACTACAAAAACACAAAAAAAAAAAAAAAAAAACCAAAAAAACACCTAACATTCTCTTATAAAAAAAGACTACGAAATATGGAGCATCACCAAATGGGAGAAGATATTGAGTAGTGATAATCATAATACTAGCGTGAGTGAACAGTCACTCACGACTGATATATTTTATAATATTATTTTTAATATTACTATTCTATTTTTATAATATAATAATATTATAATACACGCGTGAATAACTGTTGCTCAGTTTACATTGGTGTTATGAATATTTCTATTCAAAAATATTTGAGTCAGTAAACATCATTTCAAGAAACTATTTACTGTCAGACATATAGCCTATACCTGCTACACAATATAATTACATCCCTTATTTTTATTTTTCCTATTCAATTACATCTCTTATTTGAAATGCCTATGTGATGATTTAGCTTGGGAGGTCTTACTAGTTTTTCAACAGATTTCTTATGAGATCCATCAGAAAATGACAGCAACCTGCTTTTTAACCCTGATTTCCTTTAAAAGTGCTTCCTTGTCGTTCAGATCACAATATCTGTTTTGTTGACTTTGAGTTTTGACCATAAGTACAAGCTCATAGGCCCTGTTTACAATGGCCTTGGAACGGTATTCCAGGGTTGGTACTGAGCTTTTTCAGGAATAAGTGTTTGATTGGTTTTAGTGAAAATATTTTGTGGGGAAAAGTGAAAAATATATTTTATATGAAAAAATGTAAAAATTTGTTTTGTAATGATTTTTATTTAAATAATAATAATAAAAATGATTGATGTGGTATAAAAAGTAAAGATGTTGAGATTAATTTTGAGGTGAAATTTTTTTTTTTTGGGATTGAGGAGGCCCCGAACCGTACCATTCCAAAGCCATTGACAAACACACATAGTTCGCATAGCCAGGCCGCATCGAGTTGAACGGCATCGTTAGATAGCAAGTTATGATTAGTTGTGCAAAGTTGACGCAATATTCAATAACCATTTAAGCATTCACACACCTAACAATATAACCTAAAATATATTTTTTTTTTAAAAAAAGAAAATGAAAAATATTAAAGAACTTAAAAAAAAAAAAAAAAAGAAAAAGATTGAGAAAGAGATCGTGGCCGAGCCACCCATGGCAGGGGGTGGTCCGCCACCCCAAAAGACCCAAAAAAAAAGGGGGAGGGGAGGATCGGGTGCATTTGTGAGGTGGCCAGTGGTTTCGCCACCCCATACGGCTGCAGGGGTGGCCAACCACCCCCAGCTCCTTGGGTGGTCCGGCACCCCAAATGCACTCGATCCCCTTTGTTTTTTTGGGGTGGCTAAACCACCCTTGGCCATGGGGTGGTTCACCACCCAGACAGGTAGGGGCTCAGCCACCCTTGGCAAAAATGGGGTGGTCCGCCATCCCATTTGGCTGGAAAATGGAACCACCCCATCTCTTTCTCCTCCTATTTTTATTATTATTATTTTTTTTTTTTTTTTAAAGAAAAATAATATCTGTGTTTTTTTTTCTATAAGTTTTTAATATTTTTCATTTTCTTTTTTTTAAAAGAAAAAAATAATTTTAGGTTGTATTGGTTAGGTGTGTGAATGCTTTAAATGTTATTGAACATTGCGTCAACTTTTCTGCACAACTGGTCATGGCACTATAACCTAATAGACTGCTTTAGCTACAGCACGCCCGGCCTATTGACAAACGGGCCATAAATACTCTGTAGCACCTTCAGCATCAGCATTAATTGCCTTCTAAATAGTGAGCTCTCTTACTCTCACCACAACGCCCATAAAAGCCAAGCCTCTTCTCAGCTCTTTCTACACATATCTACAAATTAACAATTGGCCATGGCTTCCCTTCTTCAACCAAACACCAGTCATTATGAAGTAAACCAGAATCCAAGAGCTCCACGTTCTACATCTTTAGAGGTGGAAACCATTGATATTGGTCTTGTGCCTGCAGCAGGTAACAGAGGAGGAAACGTCGTCGTTAGAAGTATGTCGGTGGAGGATGGTGTTTTCCTGACATGGGAAGATTTGTGGGTGACGGTTTCAAACAAAAAGAGTGGTAGCAGATCAATACTTGCGGGTGTGTCTGGTTTTGCTCGACCAGGCGAGCTCTTGGCCATAATGGGTCCTTCCGGTTGTGGCAAGTCTACCCTCCTTGATGCTTTGGCAGGTAAAATTATCATTTTTGTCTTGAATTCACTCATTTTATATCAACCGTTGCGGAATGAGAGGGTGTTCGGCAAACAACAACGTACCCTCATGACACTGTTCATATTTAAAGTTATTAAAAAGAAAATAATAATTAATATAATAAAGTGAAACGTGGTATTAGAAAGTGAAAAATTTTTATTTTATAGTGATTTATTTAGCAATGAAAAGTAAATGATTTAATATAAAAATGAGTGGTGTAATATAAAAATGAGAATGTTTTGATAATAAAGTGAATAGCGTGAGTGAATGTGGGGGATTGTGGTGTAGTTTAACAAATAAGGCCGGAATGTCATAAATGAAGGTGAAATTGGTCTCTACTCAACTCTTTCACTTGTAGTTGAATATCATGGATCTAGATTCTTTGAACTAGTGAAAAAGCAATGGATCTTATAAGAAAATAAGATGTTCTTTTGTTATAATGATGATTTATTTTAGGAGAAATTTCGCTTTAATTATGTGAATTGTCATCACTTTTGTAATGTCTGTTTAAAATTTAATTGTCAATTTAGTGTATACATCTTTCAATTGTTTGCAATCTCACATTTTCGAAAACTTAATTTTCTCAAAATACTTTCATTTGTTTTAGGGAAAAAAAAAAAAATTGCAAAGATTAAGACTTTGGTCCAAATTTAATGATATTTGCAAAAATAGCCATGCCTCAATCTTTGCAAAAAAAAATTTAAATATTTTTTCTAAAAAAAAAAAAAAAGTATTTTGAGAATTTGTAGGAATTTAATAAAAAATGCTAACAAAAAGAGACATTAAAAAAAATTAAAAGTTGGATCCATTCCAAAAATATACTTATCTTAGTACAAACAGACTCATTTCTTCCAACTGGCACGTTTATTATGAAAGTACCAAGTCCCACCAATAAATAAATTCGTATAGTCCTACTGCCCAACTATAATTTATAATAATTTAAAAGATACATCAGGAAATTGAATGCTGTAAAGGTGCGCTACTTTTGGGAAATTATTGTTAGGCAACAAATATTTCTTTAAAATACAATGGAGTCCAAAAATCTTACCTAGTTTGGTCATGTTTGCACAAACAAAACAAAACTTGAACAACCTTAAAGATTATTGACTATCTGATTTGAAAATTAATTGGTGTTCATTGAGGAAAGTTAAAGACTTTGTAGTACTCAAAATTGCACCTTACAAAGCATATTTTAAGAATCATCCACATGAGAGTAGAACGATACTAATGCACCTCAACAATCACCTCAACGTGATGCTCCCATGACTCGAATCCATGATCTTAGTTTTCATACCGTTTGTTGGATCGAACCATTGACCATTTCATCTAAAAATCATTTGGTATTCAGTAAGGAAAGTCATCGCAAGACTTTTAAGAGCCGTTCACATGAGTAGCGATATTGTTGCATCTCAACAAAGAATTTCCTGTATCCTAAACTGATTGCAGTGGATTATTTATAGTGTGTACACTCAAGTATTGCTTACTTTAAAAAGTAACTTGGTGTGAGTTGTACTTTTCTCATGTGAAACTTTTTTTCCAAGTCTCTTTAAAAACTTTCTATTTAAAACATTCCAAATGATAAAATATATATAAATATAAAATTGAAAACTGTTTTAATATAATTGAAATTTTATTTTGCAGGGAGATTAGACTCAAACATAAGGCAGTCGGGGGAAATTCTAATCAACGGCCATAAACAGGCGCTGGCTTATGGGACCTCGGTAAGGGAAAAGAAAAAAAGCAAGAAATTAATCACCCTTTTTTGGATCAAGAAAGAAATATATTTCTTCAAGAAATGTAGCAAATATCACTAATTAAATTCTACTAATTACTTTAATTTCACCATGGTGAACTCAGGCATACGTGACACAAGATGATACTCTGATGACAACATTAACGGTGAAAGAAGCCGTGAATTATTCTGCTCACCTGCAACTTCCAGACTCCATGTCAAAGTCAGAGAAAAGGGAGAGAGCTGATACGATAATCACAGAAATGGGGTTGCAGGATGCCATGAACACAAGAATTGGCGGTGGGTGGGAGCCAAAGGCATCAGCGGTGGTCAGAAGAGAAGAGTCAGCATTTGCATTGAGATTCTCACACGCCCGAGCTTCTTTCCTTGACGAGCCAACGAGTGGACTCGACAGTGCAGCATCGTACTATGTGATGAGCAGAATTGCAAGGCTGGATCAAAGGGATGGAGTTGGAAGAACCATAATTGCTTCCATCCATCAGCCCAGCAGTGAGGTCTTCCAGCTTTTCCACAATCTTTGCCTTCTGTCGTCGGGGAGAACAGTGTATTTTGGTCCTGCTTCTGCAGCGAATGAGGCAAGTATCTCTGGTTTTTTTAATAATAATGTTATTTAGTAGACTTTAATTACATGACTGTCATACAACTTAATGATGTAGTAAAAATTAGTTGTTGGATCATTACTTGTAAAAGAACATGATTTAGGTCAATATTTTATCATCTTTTCCCCATCTCATCCTACAAATTCAATAAATCAACCATTAGATTTGTGAACTCATGTAGACTATGCACAAATTCAAAAGTGGATTCATCTATTCACTATGGAGATCGATGGATAAAAGATGGTTGAAAATGAATGAGTTCTATCATTTCTAAAAAAGAACAATCAAGGTCTGATTTTTTTTGTTACGTAATTCTAGTTATATGACAGTCACTAAATAGCATTACTCATAGGAAAACTTCATTTAACCCTAAGGTGTCAAGGGTTTTGCAATCATAACCTTGAATTATCAAAATTTACAATGTTGATATTCGATATTTTGTCTCTTTTAATTTCACTTTTACTGTTAGGGTTTTGTGTTAAATCCAATAGCTAACGGATACAATGGGATTGTTTTGGGTATTTTAGCATCATCCATTTGGATTTAATAAAAAATTCTAACATATGGGTGAAATTAAAAGAGATTGAAACTTCAAAAGTTGACATTGCAAATTTTGATCATTTGAATGAAGCGGGTATCTATGTTTGTTTGTTGTTTTATTTTATTTTTCATTTCATTATGTTTATGTATGCAAAGTAGACTGTGATAAGACTATCCTACAAGTAGAATGACTTAACAGTAAAAATTAGTCATCATTTTTTTATTAAAAATGTTAATTCAAAAGTTAATTTTCACTACTACATCATTAAGTTATGTTGCAGCCTACTAAATATTTTTTCTTATTAAGAATACATTTGGTGTGGGAATATGTAACTAAACTTTCCTCTGTTTCAATTAAATGCAGTTTTTCGCTTCAAATGGCTTCCCTTGCCCGACTCTCCAAAATCCATCTGATCACTTCCTGAAAACCATAAACAAGGATTTTGAAAAGGTAAAGGAAATCTCAGAAAATTTTCAGTCTTATTGATGAAGCTCCAGAAGGGGAAAAACAATCTCCTCAGAACCCTAAGAAAATCTTCTCTTTTCTTTCAATTACTTGCAGGATATTGAACAAGGTTTAGATGGAAGAACACCCATAGAGGAAGCAATTGACACTCTCACAAAGTCATATAAATCATCTGAGGCATACCAACAAGTTCGAACACAAGTAGCTGAAATATGTAAACTGGTAATTAAGCAGCCAAAAGACAACTTTTCCAGAGAAATAAAAGACGGAAATTAACATCTCTGTTTCAGGATTGTGGAGCACCGAAGAAGCAGAAGAGAAGGCACGCAGGCTTTATCACTCAGTGTGTGGTTCTTACAAAAAGGTCTTTCGTGAACATGTACAGGGATTTAGGCTACTACTGGCTGCGCCTAGCTATCTATGTCATGTTTGCTTTCGGCCTCGCTACCATGTATTACGATTTTGGTTCTAGCTATGGATCTATTCAGGTGAGAGAGACAAAAGAGATTTCTTATACGAATTCACGTAAATATTTTTCTCATATCATTCTTATAAATTTAATATATCAACCATTAGATTTGCGAGGTTCACTATTGAATTTGTGTAGGGTCTACGGAAGTCCACACATCTAATATGGTTGATTTGTAACATGAGATGTGAAAAATATTAACGTAAATCATTCATTTATCTGATACTCTTCGTATTCATTTCATACTTACTGATATGACATGATGTATTTTAAGTGGTTAGATCAGATGAAGTTCCCACGCTACGCCACACGTGCACAGATCACAACATATACAAACTTATAGACACACATGGCCTAGAGTATTCGTTATATAGAAAGAGAAATATTGTTTAGCAAACTATTATACAACTGAGGCGATGTGATAGTAAAATTAATGAGCCTTAAATATTTTTTAAAAGCCTTGATTATCTAAATGCGTATTTTTATTGTTATGTCATCCTAGTTGTATAACAATCTATTGAATAATATTGCTCACAAATTAAGATCACTTGAAAAGCTAAATTAATAATTGTACTTTTTTATTTTTTTTTCAGGCAAGAGGTTCACTGCTCATGTTTGTAGCTTCGTTCCTAATTTTCATGGCCATCGGTGGATTCCCTTCTTTTGTGGAGGACATGAAGGTTTGTTTTGTTTTAGTCATCGTTTAACTATTAATCAGTTTTACACACATAGGTTTTACTTACTGCATTGGTGAAAGAGTAAAAACCGAAGCAATTATGGTGACTTCCACAAAGTTTTCATCAACTTCATGGACAGTTAGTTTTCTCTCTCTGTCAATTATCTAGAAAAGTAAAATAAGCAAAAACACACAAAAAAAAAAAAAAAAAAAAAAAAGTAAAATTTTATAATAGTATTGAAGATGTTAGTTGATCACACACCAAGCCCTATAGAAAAGAGGACGATCAAAGTGACTTGCTGTCAAGCGAGAGGTCAATTTGGTGCCTAAGTTAACAAACGGCTTTGAGAAAGAAAGTGAGGAAAAGTATCTGGCAAAAAAAAAAAAAAAAAAAAACATAGTGTACTTCTTAATAATCAAATCCCTTTCATTTTATAAAAGTGTTTCCGGCGTAGAGTCGATTGAGGGAAACGCCATGAGGCTAACAAAATTGAGGAGTACTAGGCTTACAAATAAATTTTTAAGAAATTTTTTTACAAACTGATGTGGCACAACATGATTAGGTTTTTCAAAATTTGAACTTATCTTATATCCAATCATGTTATGCCACATCAGTTTGTAAAAGTTTTTCTGTAAAATTTGTTTGTAAGCTTAGCATTCCTCGACAAAATTTGATCATGTGGCACCCACTTTGTTAGCTCGTGCTTCCATCATTTTCTGGTTGTAATGGAATATCAGTATTCTAGGTGGCTAGGGCTAGAGTACTATATATGATGTATCTTTTCTTTATGCCCCCTACACCTGCTCATCCATGACAAGTTTGGTCTAGCTGATCGAATCAAGTCTGGCGGCCTAGATTAGCAAGCTGCCGGCCTAACATAGGTGACGTTCAGCCGCTTGTAAGCATCGTTTCAATGGGCCTAGCTTAAGGTTGTATCGCTTGGCGGATTAATAATTAGGAAGACCTACTTCAAGGGAGTTTCTTATGAATTAGGATCCTCTCCATCATTTGAAATTGATAATATTCTGTTAGTTATGTTATAAAGGTATTTTTGTCTTTTACTTTGAAAAGACAAAAATATTCTACAATATAATTAATTGATATTATCCATCAAATGAACTGGAGATGATCCTATTCTGCTTCTTATATGGTACACGCTTAGTATTTTTCTGAGCGCATATATTGTCAATTGTTATAAATGTATTATTTTTCTCTCACATATCCAGGTATTTGGAAGAGAAAGATTAAATGGGCATTATGGGACAAGTGCATTTGTAATTGGCAACACATTTTCTGCCATTCCATACTTGTTACTGATTTCATTGATTCCCGGGGCAATTGCCTATTACCTTCCTGGCCTTCACAAAGGAGCTGAACACTTCATATACTTTGCTTCCGTGCTATTTGCTTGCACGATGCTGGTAGAGAGCCTGATGATGATTGTTGCAAGCATCGTGCCTAATTTCCTAATGGGTATAATGACCGGTGCTGGAATTCAAGGGCTCATGATTTTAGCCGGCGGGTTCTTCCGATTGCGACATGATATTCCCAAACCATTTTGGAGATATCCATTCCACTACATTGTTTTCCAAGTATGCCTATCAAGGGTTGTTCAAGAACGAGTTTGAAGGGTTAACTTTTCGCAGTCCTCCGGCGGGCCGCGAAGAATTAGTGGTGAGAAGATTTTGAGAGATGTTTGGCAAATGCAAAGGGCTTACTCTAAGTGGGTAGACCTTGGTATCTTGTTTGGAATGCTTGTTTCGTATCGAATTTTGTTTCTGGTTATCGTTAAGACAAGTGAGAAGATTAGGCCTATTTTAAGAAGAGGTTTCTTGTCGGTGACTCCCGAGCAAACAGCAACGGTCATGATAAATCCCTCTGCAACACCTTTGCATGGGGAGAGTCCGTAGAAGAACTTTGATGCAAGTGTAATATTAGAAAATAATGATGATCATGAGTGAGTTTACTTTGGTTTCTTTTAAGTAAGATGGCTATATTTGAACGAATATGGGTTGATCACACCATAACAATGATGCTCTAGTTTCTTGCACTATAATCTTGATGAATAGTGATAACTTGTATCATCTCTTGTGGACAATTTGTTGACCATGTATGAGATATATTTTCTATTTTAGCTCAATGAAAATGGTCTGTTCGTCCAGTATGCTGTTTTATTAATGAGGATACTCTGGGAAAATTTTTATTAGTTTTCCCATAATTCCTTGAATTTTCTAGGATTATGAAAGATGAAAAAGTGAATGATGGTGTGTTACCATATTTTTAGCGCAACTTGCTGGACATGAATGTTAAAGAATAAAGATATATACATAGTTGACTTACCTTAATCATCTACAAAACTTACATGCTTTTGTTACACCAAAATATGCATGTGGGTGTCCAAAGTTAATTTTAAGAGTAGTGCTACACATACTCACACTTTTCTACATCCACAGGTGCTTTTTAAACCTACCATTGGATTAAAATTCAATAAAAATTTATCTTATATTCAATGGTAGTTTTAAAAGCTATCTATGGGTGTGAATAAAATAGGTGTAAAAAAGTGAGAGTAAGTGTAGTATTACTCTTTTAATAAACTTGGTCTAGGAGTCATAACTAGTGTTGTCCTCTTCACACTATTCATCTCATTTTCATTGCTATAATTGTTAGATTTATTGTGTTTTATCAATAAGAATAGAAGAAAATGAAGAAACTCTTTGGGAAAACTTCACTTACCACCTCCGATCTTTCATCACTTAGGCAATCATACCTTTAAACTTTAAAAGTGTCAATTTAGGGTTACCATTTTTCAGAAGTGTACAATGTCAACTCTTTCATCAAAATTCAACATTAAAGTAAACAATTGATGAGTAAAATTTTCAAAATACCCAAAAATACTTTGAATTTGGACAGAAAGTTGTTGGTACAATTTCCGTCTAGTGAACTCAAGGGTTTAATCATGATTACTTGACACCGCTTCTCCTTCAATCTGCAAGACAAAACGGGTTAAGAGAATAAGCCGGGTGTTCCGCTAATCCTCCTCCGATGCTAAAGTTAGTTCATTTCGAGTTCAGATAGTGTTTAGTGATGATGAATCATGTACTTGTCTTCTTGACATCCGTGTCTCTTATAGGTAGGATTTATATGTAGTGATGGCGACCGCACGGAGGATTCGAATTTGGCCATGATGAATGGAAAAGTTATTACTGCTCACTAACCGTTATGGTTAATGTGAAACCGCTCTACAATCAATAAGAGTTTCGAGAATGGCGCTGCATCGCCACGCGCAATCAATGTCAATCCGGGTTCTTGCAACCGATTCAAATCCCAAGAGTGGCGCGAATTGCAATTGCAATCCATATCGTTCGAGGATGATTCGTAACGCTCCTGTAATCAATGAGTATCCGAGGATGCGGTAACCATTAATGTGATCAATTCATATTGTTCCCGCATCCGTCGCGAGAATAGATCCCAAAACTATTGGCTTGGTAGACGCCAGGCATTCTCTGGGGTGTGCTATCCTAGGCCATTGTAAAATGGTGATTACGCTTGCTCATGTCTCCGTTGGGCTTCAACTGATGGGCCTATCGCGACATTTTCAGGCTTTTACTCAAATTACTGTGCCCTAGGCCCATGGACCTAAGTCCAATTTTATGTGTAATAAGATTCTCCGAATTCCTTCTATCGAGGCTTCAGAGAAGAGAATTTGATGCTGGCTTCTTCCTTTTTCTTCATAATGGCAAATTCTCCATATGTTTTTCCTTGTCCAACTTATTGAAGCCATTATTTTTGGCATTTTAACCATTTATGGAACTCGATGACTGTACATCGAGGATACTAGGTGATTAGGTGTGATCTTCGTCTTTCAAATCCTTTATCCATATCCTCATAAATGCATTGTTGCTTCCTCCACGTGTTTTTATATGAATGGGCTATGTTTGGGTGTGTTGTCTTCCATGACAGTGTCGGGCATCAATGGTATCCCTTGTCGCATCTTTTGATGGGAAGCATATCGGGTTCCCTCGGTTTAGCGCATTTGTAGGTTCATGATGGTTTTGCATTAAATGCTCTGTTAGGTCCAAGGTCTTGCTTCTTTATAAATAATTTTCCGCACTTCTTCCTATTTCACCACTTCAATCTTCCAACTCTTTGATTGCGAAATTTCTCAAGAACTTCATTTTCTGCAATCATGTCTTCTTCTCATCAATCTCGCCTCCCGATGGCAAGGCTTCTCGCACCACTCGGAGGTGCCTTTGGTTCAAAAAGGAGACTCATCCGCTAGGTTCACCAGCTTGGAGGAACGTTCCGCTGCAAAGCAGCTTTACGCTTGACTTTCCCTATCAACAAAGGTCCATTTTTCGCCGTCTCGATGAAGAGGTACTTCTTCACAACTACGAGATCCCTCCTTCGTTTTATTACACTTTCCCAATGATTCCATCGAATGAATGGTGGCCACGGAGACATATGTGTTTATGAACGATGTTTTGAGTGGGAATTGCTTGTCTTTTCCCCATTATCGGTGAGATGTTATCTTTCTCGGATAGCCCGAGACGCTTGATGCCCAATGGGTGGCGATATGTTCGCCATGTTCTTGTTGTGGCCACTATTTTTCCGGGAAGACGATGTCGGTCCCTGAATTCTTCAACATATATGGTCCTCACCTATATCCCAACAATGAGACAGTTGACCTTTATGGTTCGTGGGAAGAACAAATTTATTGGGACATGTACTATTTATTCCAACCATAAGCTTTGGGCGGAGCAGCTTTTTCTACGCTTCGTGCTTAGGAGGCATCCCAATTAGAAGCTTTGCCATTGGAGCATGCCATTCCCCAAGAATGGGGAGCTTCTCGAGAAAGTTGTAAGTGTTTCTGTTTTTTCTTCTTTTTCGATTCACTGTTACTATTATTGACTCCTTTCTTTTTGGTAGGGGAGGGATGCCCCAAACCGAGCTCAGCAACAAAGTCGGGTTGATCACACCGCTTTCTCCCAACTTCCGAGAATGAAACTCAATGAACTTTACTACTATCGTTACTAATTCCGCACTTTGAGAGCATTTGGGTTATCAGATCCCATTTGACAAAGTTTTCTGGGGCCGCCGTGGGAATCCTAAGAAACCTGTTCTCCCATCTAACAAGGCGAATCCCACTCGCCCTCAAGGTAAGAAGACTCGAGCACGAAAGTTTTCCATCCTTCAGATAAGCCACCGTGGTTAAGACTTCGCTCCAAGAGATTCTGGTTCTCGCTTATAAATCCTTCGCATGTCCCTAAGTTCGGGCACGCTTCACCCACTTCACTGTCGAGACCAATCCCCTATTCCAAAGAGAAAGCGGACAAGGGAAAAGCTCCTTGGAGGAGCCTTCAAAATGAAGGTGGGCTAACAAGTCCTTGAACTTCGAATTTGGTACCATCTGTCAAGTCCGCTTTTGTCGTGACTTTTGGTGAACCCCGACGCCCGATGGTTATTTCGAATTTTCTTCTTTGAAGGATAGAACCTTTGTAGGTTACTCCACTATGTGTCCGGAGCAGGGAACCAATTGCCGTCGCAATGAGACTCACGATCTTCCTCCTTCCGAGACCGATCAACCAACTCTTCCTACCGAGATCGATCCTCATTCCTCCTACCGAGCCTTCAAAACAGGAGCCCGTGTAAGGGATAGCCACTGTGGGTCATTCCGGAGGAACATCCTCTCGACCGCAATTGCCAAGATGTTGCTTGCAGATCACACCGAGGAGAGGGCCATTACTTGAGATGTTTGTGGATAAGCTTATCCACCGTCATTACTCGTATGTCATGTACGCTTGTTGTTTTAATGTCTTTTGTATTTATCACATAATCTCCTTTTGCAGTCCCTGTTCTCATCGCTAGTTGGTATAACGAATTTCAAGAAGGTATGCGGGAGTATGCCGATGAGAGGGTTGAACTTCGAGAATTGGTTTGGAAATTGAGCTATCGGCTGGAGGCTTCGAGTTCTTAGGTGATTAAAGGTTCAGCTTCTGATTTTGAAGTGGAAAATCTTCATCTCCTCTTGGCGACGAAGGATCAAGAGCTTCGAGTAAAATGTACATTCCGAGCTGGAAGTTGCCAATGCACAATCGTGAGAGTCGCTAGAAGCTGCAAACCGTAAGAATCAAGAGCTTGTGGAGCATGCAAAGAGGTAGACACCAATGTTCACTAGGCGACTACAAAACACTAGGTATATATTCTGCCACCTCTTTTAGATTTGTGATAGATTTGTATTGCCCAAATTCCAATCCTTTGTGCCTAGTAACTTCCCAAATGAAAAAATGCTAAAGATTTGTATGGCCTATTGTAGTCCATTATTTTGCTTAAAGCTATTTCTTTCGAGTTAAGAAGAAAGGGACAAAGAATGAAATAACTTGTATATGGATGAAGTAATAAATTCCAACTTCTAACTTCTAAGCTACTCATGTAAAGATAAGTTGACATAACAATCAATTTGCCCAAGTCTCGACTTGGCATTCACTTGCCTAAAACATAAGCAAATTGTATTTTTTAGGATTTGTCGTGGTAAGTGGTAAGGTATACATTCTGCCACCTCTTTCAGATTTGTGATAGATTTGTATTGCCCAAATTAAAATCCTTTGGGGCAATTAACTTCCTAAATGAAAAAAAAAAAAAAAAAGCAGCAAAAACCTAAAGATTTTTTTGGCCCATTAGAGTCCACTATCTTGCTGAAAGGTATTTCTTTCGAGTTAAAGCCGGAAGAGACAAAGAAAGAAATAAATTTTATATGGATTAAGTAGTAAATTTCGACTTCTAACTTCCCAAATGAAAAAAAGCTAAAAATTTGTGTGGCCCATTATAGTCCACTATTTTGCTTAAAGTTATTTCTTTCGAGTTGAAGAAGAAAAAGACAAAGAAAGAAATAACTTGTATATGAATGAAGTAATAAATTCTAACTTCAAACTTCTATGCCACGCATGTAACCATAAGTGGATATAACATTCAATTCGTAGAAACAAATGGAGCCCAAGTCTCGACTTGGCCTTCACTTGCCTAAAACACAAGCAAATTGCCTTTTTTAGAATTTGTCATGGTAAGTGGTAAGGTATATATTCTGTCACCTCTTTCAAATTTGTGATAGATTTGTATTGCCCCAATTCCAATCCTTTGTACCAAGTAACTTGCCAAATTAAAAAAAAGATAAAGATTTGTATGGCCCATTGTAATCTACTATTTTGCTTAAAGTTATTTCTTTCGAGTTGAAGAAGAAAAGGACAAAGAAAGAAATAACTTGTATATGGATTAAGTAATAAATTCCAAATTCTAATTTCAAAGATTTGAATGAAACATAAGTTGACATAACATTCAATAAGCCAAAACAAATGGAGCCCAAGTCTCGACTTGGCATTCACTTGCCTAAAACACAGGCAAGTTGTCTTTTTCAGGATTTGTCGTGGTAAGTGGAAAAGTATATATCATGCCACCTCTTTTAGATTTGTGAAAGATTTGTATTGCCCCAATTCCAATCCTTTGTGTCAAGTAACTTCACAATTGAATAAAAGCTAAAGATTTGTATGGCCCATTGTAGTCCACTATTTTGCTTAAAGTTATTTCTTTCGAGTTGAAGAAGAAAGGGACAAAGAAAGAAATAACTTGTATATGGATTAAATAATAAATTCCAGCCTCTAACTTCTAAGATACAAATGTAAATATAAGTTGACATAACATTCAATTCGCCGAAACAAATGGAACCCAAGTCTCGACTTGGCATTCACTTGCCTAAAACACAACCAATTATCTTTTTTAGGATTTGTCGTGGTAAGTGGTAAGATATATATTTTGCCACCTCTTTTGATTTGTGATAGATTTTTCTTGCCCCAATTCCAATTCTTTGTGCCAAGTAACTTCCCAAATGAAAAAAAAAAAAAAAAACTAAATAGTTGTATGCCCATTGTAGTCCAATATTTTTCTTAAAGTTATTTATTTCGAGTTGAAGAAGAAAAAGACGAAGAAAGAAATCACTTGTATACGGATTAAGTAGTAACTTCAAACTTCTAACTTCTAAGCTACGCATGTAAACATAAGTGGACATAACACTCAATTTGCCGAAACCAATGGAGCCCAAGTCTTGGCTTGGCATTCACTTGCGCAAAAAACAAGCAAATTGTCTTTCTTAGGATTTGTCGTGGTAAGTGGTAAGGTATATTTCTGCCACCTTTTTCTGATTTGTGATAGATTTGCATTGCCCCAATTCCAATTTTTTGTGCCAAGTAACTTCCCAATTGAAAGAAACTAAAGAGTTGTGATGAGTACCAAATACTACATATTTGAACCCCTTAATCTGCATTTACTAAGCCTTTAGTTTTTTTATTTTATGATGTTTTGGTTAGTTTTGATGTTTTTATTGTTTTGTAGAATGCTTAGGGACAACTGCGCCTTTAAAAGGAAAATGCATTAATTCTAGGGCTTAAGACACTTCAGGAAACATTGGCAGCAAATTTGGAACGAACGATGATTCGCACCCGACGAGTCCTACTAAAAAGGCCATATCTAGAGTTGTAAAGCTCGGATTGAAGCAATCTTGCTGTCATTGGAAAGCTAACTCAAAAATATACAAAGTCATATTTCAAAAGAGTTGGCTAATTCCACAAGTAGTGATCTCGAGCGCTCATATATTTCAATTGATCGCACTTGTGCCCATCGAAAGTGGCAAGTTCATGCTTGAGTGCGATCGAGCGCACTTGGCCGACCTGGCAGCACTGTAACTCTAAAATTAGCTTATAAATATCATTCTTTTTTATTGTAAACGTACGGAGACGGGCCAAGGGCGCCGTAGTTTGTCCATTTTTGACTTTTCTGGATTTTTGGAGCTTTGAATTCGAATTCTATTGTAAGTTTTACGTTTTTTTCATGATGTCAATTCATTTTGTTATGATTTTTGTTATCATGAGAGGCTAAAACCTTTAACTGAGGTTGAAGATGAAGCCTCGTCATTGATTTCATGTTCTTGTCATTTTATGTATACAATTCGATGTTTAATAAAATTGTTGTTCAAATTTAATTCAATTGCTTGATTAATTTCATTTGATTGAGACTTATATCCATTGTGATCTACGGATACAGTGGATGATTTGTCTTTTATTCATGCAAAGTTTTAGATTCATTGTGTTTCACCCTTGGATACATTGAATGATTTGATTGAGACTTATATCCATTGTGATCTATGGATGCAGTGGATGATTTGATCTCAATTTTATATTCACTATGATTCGTTTAACGGTGAGATTCATCGAATGATTTAATATGCATGTTTACGAAATTTGAACAATGTATAAAACCATATGTTTGTCAGGTGTATGCATAAAATGCAAGAATATGTTGTTGGATTTGGCGAGGCGGATTCAGAAAACCTTATTGCTTTGCCATTAATTGTTTTTAAATCACTTTGTTTATTTTATTTTGCATGACACAATTTAAAAATTCAAAACTAGGTTGAAATATGGTTAATTTAAATTAGAAAATTAGTTTTTGCAATACAACTCCTTGTGGTTCGACCTCGCACTTGCATATACTTTATTGCAAACGACTCGTGCGCTTGCGAGTACTATTAAATTTGTACATCAAGTTTTGGTGCCGTTGCCGGGGAATTGTTTGTTTGTGAAATTGATTTTATTTTTTCTACTAGTTATTTTCTTTGTTTCTGTTTACAGTTACTAACACACAAAAAAAAAAAAAAAAAAAGAAAGTTGTTTGTTTTTGTTGTTTCTGTTGCAGCAAGCATCCCGCGTGCCTGCGCTCAACATTTCCGTAGGTGCACGCGAGCGCACACCCCGCTTGCATCTAATCACATATCACCTGCGCTCGAGCGCATCTCCACAAACTGCATCAAAACGGGCCAACACCTAAAATTTTGCCAAACTTATGTTTGATCCGTTTTGTGAGTTTTTGAATCTTTTGTTTTCTTAGTATTTCTTTTTAGTTTTGTGTCTCTGTGTTAGTTTTCATTTTTGTTTATTTTAGTTTCTTTAAAAAGGAAACAACAACAACATTTTTGGTTATTGTTTCATGTGGAGGTGTGTTTTGTTTTAAAGAGTGAGGGTAAGCATGAATTTTTCGTTTGGTAATTATAATGCTACTCCTAGTTGTAGGACACCCGCTCCTACCAATTACCCTCAGAATTTTCACCCACATGGACCATGTTCATACTGCTCAAACCCTTATCAAAGTTCTGGTAATTGTTCATCATGGGGACAATTTTCCAATTTTTCATATGAGCAGATAAACACCAATTTCTCCAGTTCGGAGTCTTAATCAAATTTCAATTTCTACACCCCAGACTAGAGCAACTATTCTAATTTCTCATGGCAAGCTCGTGCAACGGAAAATTACACTCCCCAATTTGATGAACTGCAACATCCTGAATATCCGCAGTTTGACAACCAATCCTCTACCCCTTCACCTTGCAATTATCCTCCACAAGATTTATCATTGGAAGACACCCTCAGAGCGTTCATACAATCTAATGGCCAAACCTTGCAAGAGCTTAAAGATGCCACCATGGTCAGCTCCCAATCCATTCAAGAAATCAAGGATGCAGCCATGGCCAACACTCAAGCAATTGAAAAGTTGGAAGGACAACTTGGTCATCTAGTTGCTGAACTCAACAGAATAGAGGAAGAAGAGTTTCAAAGTCAGGAGATGGCGAGAGGGCAATACATGATTGATGAGGATGACACTAGTAATTCTTATCATGAGAATGTCCAAGCCACCAACACATTTAGGAGTGAGGAAGTTGTCAAGGAGACTTTTAATGAGCCAAGTCTAGAGGATCCTTTGGAAGCATGCCTTGTTCAATTTAGAGATGATTAAGATTTGGATAAGTTACTTGAGCAAGCGGATGCAATATTGGATCCTACTCCTGAGGTCCGAACTGAGAATGGGGAAACCACTAAGATATCATTCCCTAACTCATCTTCATTAGTAGCTGAGCCTTTCAATGTGTATAACCATGAGGAGGAAGAAAAAGAGGAGCAGGTTGAGCAAATTGATCCCCCGAAAACTCCAAAAGTGTCCAATGACAAGGAAGTGAGTACTAAAGCTCATTCCTTTGTCACAATCCCTCTTGAGATAGTTCATGAACCCAAGCTTCAATTCTTCAATGTCTCAAAGAGCCATCTTAGGGTAAACGTCACAAGGATCTATGCACACAATATCTCAAATCGAGGAACCATGTTCCAAAGAAGATCCTTCGAAGCAAGCAACTAGACTACCTAAGGTGGTGAAACATCCTTCCAGAGGGATATCAAATTCTAAAGAGGAAAGGGTGGAAGGGATTGGTTGGACATCCAAATGATAGAAGAAAGCACTGTAAAATTTCTGCCCCATTTTAATTTCTGCATATTTTCTTTATTTCTTCTTTTCATTTTGTTTCGTGTCATTTTCTTTTTATCTCTAACAGCAATTAACCTTGTGATGCACGTTTTTGTGAGAAAAATATTGTTGTTAGTTCTGTTGACAGGTGTTTTGGTGTTCAAGTTTGGGGGACGCCTTGGCCTTTGCATACTCCGGTTCTTCATCCCACGGTATTGTATCTCTTGTCACATTCGAAAAATGTGTCATTTAAGTTTGGGGGTGTGGATAAACACACTGTCTATTTGTTTGTTTGTTTGTGTTATTTGTTTGTTTTTATCTGTTAAAAAAAAAAAATAATTGCTATGTCGTTGTTAAGCATGAGTTAGCTCTACCTGTGGTTTAATTTTCATTGGCTTATTTAACATTTTGAACACATCATCGTGTCATTAGGAATCTAAATCCTTTGACTCATTTTTGGGTTAGAGATACTTTATTTGTTTTGAGTTGACTATCACGAGCACATTAGCATAGAGTCTGTGAGGTATAAAATTTGAACTAAATCATGTATATCTTGAGATTTGTTGGATGATTTGTTAATGAATAACCTTGGCATGAAAATTAAAAAAAAAAAAACAAAAACAAAAACAAAAATCATCATTTTGAGTCCTCACTGAGTAACCAGACCTCTTGCCTCATTAAGCATTGAGTGTTCGCGTAAAAAGGTGTGAAACTCAAGATTTGTTGATTGTATGGCTAGTTTGGCTTCGTAGCCTTTTTGACTTGAGTCATAAAGCCCTTAGAGATGTTTTACATCTAGTGCCCTAAAACCATCTGGTTTGGGAGTCATTGGCCTAACACTCGTTACATGAGTCAATTAGAAAGTTTAAGGGAGTTAAGCATTGCACAGCCCACACACAAAAAAAAAAAAAAAAAAAATGCATAACTTGCCTTGGTTGTTTCATTTCATAGAGATTCCAACGAATTTTGAGGTATTTATCTTAAGAATAAATTGAAGCCTCATGACTGTATGCTAATTTCACTTTGCACCTATATGAGCATTTGTTGCCTCAATTGTCCATTTATGAGTTCTTTGATTCTGGGTTCCCTAATGATTATGATGATAGTATTTGTCGTGTTAAGCTTGCTTATGAATGAAATCCATGGTTTGTGTGAAACTTTATTCTTTTCAATGACATAGCACTAACAATGTTTGTGGGTATTATTTCTATTAAACCCTCACGAGACTTCACTCATCCACTAGGGATGCCTATGGGTTTAAAAGGCTTGTTGCATATGCTAAATGCAATCGTTTCTTCCACGACAGCTGACTTATGTTTCTTGCTTTCATTTTGTTTTTCATTTTGCTTTGCAAAGGGACTAGCAAAATGTAAGTTTGGGGGTATTTGATGAGTACCAAATATTCTATATTTGGACCCCTTAATTTGCATTTGCTAAGTTTTTAGTTTTATTATTTTCTGTTGTTGTGGTTAGTTTTGGTGTTTTAGTGTTTTGTAGATTGGTAAGGGAAAATTGCGCCATTAAAGGGAAAATCCATTAATTATGCGGCTTAAGACACTTCAGGGAACATTGGCAACAAATTTGGATCGAGCGATGATTCGCACCCGATGAGTCCCACTAAAAAGGCCATATCTAGAGTTGTAGAGCTTGGATTGAAGCGATCTTGTTGTCATTGGAAAGCTAAGTCAAAGATATACAAAGTCATGTTTTACAAAAGTTGGCTAATTTCGCAGGTAGTGCACTCGAGCGAAAATATAGTGCAATCGATCGCACTTGTGCCCATCGAAAGTGGAAAGTGCATTCTCGAGTGCGATCGAGCACACTTGGCCGACCTGGCATCGCTGAAATCCTAAAATTAGCTTATAAATATAATTATTTTATATTATAAATGTACGGAGATGCGCCAAGGGCGTCGTACTTTGTCAATTTTTGACTTTTCTGGGTTTTTTGAGCTTTGAACTCCAATTCTATTGTAAGTTTTACGATTTTTTTCAGGATGTCAATTCATTTTGTTATGATTTTTGTTATCATAAGAGGCTAAAACCTTCAACTAAGGTTGAAGATGAAGCCTCGTCATTGATAAACATTCATGTTCTTGTCATTTTATGTATACAATTCGATGTATAATAAAATTGTTGTTCAAATTTAATTAAATTGCTTGATTAATTTCATTTGATTGAGACTTATATCCATTGTGATCTACAGATACAATGGATGATTTGTCTTTTATTCATGCAAAATTTTATATTCGTTGTGTTTCATCCTTGGATACATTGAATGATTTGATTGAGACTTATATCCATTGTTATCTACGAATACAATGGATGATTTGACCTCAATTTTATATTCGTTGTGATTCATTTAACGGTTGGATTCATCGAATGATTTAATATGCATGTTTACGAAATTTGAACAATGTATAAAACCAATTGTTTGTCGGGTGTATGCATAAAATGCAAGAATATGTTGTTTGATTTGTCGAGGCGGATTCGGCAAAACCTTAGTGCTTTTCCATTAATTGTTTTTAAATCACCTTGTTTATTTTATTTTGCATGACACAATTTGAAAATTCGGAACTAGGTTGAAATAGGGTTAATTTAAATTAGAAAATTAGTTTTTGCAACACAACTCTTTGTGGTTCGACCTCGCACTTGCACACACTTCATTGCAAACGATTGTGTTCTTGCGAGTACAATTAAATTTGTACATCAAGTTGTATGCCCATTGTAGTCCACTATTTTGCTTAAAGTTATTTCTTTCGAGTTGAAGAACAAAGAGACAAAGGAAGAAATAACTTGTATATGGACTACGTAATAAATTCCAACTTCTAAGTTCTAAGCTACGCATGTAAACATAAGTTGACATAACATTCAATTTGTCAAAACAAATGGAGCCCATGTCTGGACTTGGCATTTACTTGCCTAAACACAAGCAAATTGTCTTTTTTAGGATTTGTCGTGGTAAGTGGTAAGGTATACATTCTGACACCTCTTTCAAATTTGTGATAGATTTGTATTGCCCCAATTCTAATCCTTTGAGCCAAATAACTTTCCAAATTAAAAAAAGCTAAAGATTTGTGTTGCCCATTGTAGTCCACTATTTTGCTTAAAGTTATTTCTTCTGAGCTAAAGAAGAAAAAAAACAAAGAAATAAATAACTTGTAAATGGATTAAGTAATAAATTCCAACTTCTAACCTTCTAAGCTACGCATGTAAACATAAGTTGACATAACAGTCAATAAATACCAAGATCTTAACTTTTTTTTATTTTCACAATAAATTGATAAAAGGAACATATCACAATCCATTGCTTCTTGAATTTTCGACTAAAAGCCTAAACACCGTAAACCAATTTCTCTCATTTGACCACTTAAGATACACAAAAGTGATGAAAATTGAATATGTTTATAGAGTAGAGAAAGGACCGGTTTGCATATTCACCATTAATTCTACTTCCCATCAAAGTAAGAGTTAATTAAGAAGTCACTTCTCTTAATTAATTAACCAACAGTTTAAAAAGGTTGATTAAATAACCTTTGGGAAAAATGCACTTTACCTCTTGAAGTTTGACTCCTTTTCCAATTTGGACCCCAATGTTTAAAATTTTGTAATGTACCCTCATAAAGTTTCAAAAGTTTGCAATTCGAACCATCTGTTAGTTAATGCCGTTTAAGAAGATGGAAAGTTTACCATGTGACACTCACGTGATATTTTTGGTCTTATTATTCCCAGATTGCCCCCAACCCACGTTGTGAAATCTCCACACTACCCATGATAACATCCACGCGTGTTTAATAAATTGTCAACTTCATTTTTTTGCAACTCCATTCAATAGCAAACCCAACTTGCATAGAAAGGACAATGCAAAAGCTTCTTCGTTTTCGTCTTTCTTCGACCAAGAGTTACAAACTACTGAAGCTAAATGGAGAAAAGGTGAAGTTGACTCACACAAAACTTATCGTGTTATTGCGATTACAGCTATCTAAAGGTATGCCCAAAAAAGCCATCTTTTTAAAGTTGAGGTTTTGTGTAAAATTGAGGGTTTTGGGGGAATATTGTGGGGTTTTTAAGGGGGTGTTTGTTAAACCCCACCGCACTGTTCATTACTCACCACACTATTCACTTCATTTTTTTCCAAAAAAAAATTCTTACTTTTATATCAAATTATTCACTTTTTATATCACATCATTTGCTTTTTATTACTATTCAAATAAAAAAATTATTACAAAACAAATTTTTTTACTTTTCAATACCACTTTTTCATTTTCTCATACCAATCATTATTATTATTATTATTATTATTTTTATTCGTGAACAGTGAGGTGGGATAATGAATAGTGCAGTGGGGTTTAACAAACACCCCCTAAATTCGTTGTCCTGTAGTTCTTAAATTACTTGTATAGTTTAGTACTTGCCTTTGATTTGTGAAATTTTGATACTCTTTTGAATAAATTTGGGTTTCTGTGACGTTGATAGATGATGGTTGGATGGTTGCTTTCACATGTGGATGGTTGGGATTGTGTGTGTAGTTGGGTCCATGTGCTTTGTGCGTTGATAGATGATATGATTGGTTGTTTACATTTTGTGATTCTTCCATTACTAGTGGTCCCCTATTTGAGTGTGAAATTTTGATACTCTTTTGAATAAATTTGGGTTTCTGCACGCTCATTCCTAGGGATTCTGCATAGCCATTTCTTTGCTAATTTTCTTGGAGGAAAACGATGGATACCTAAAATGAAGGTACAAGCTTTTTTGGTTTAGCTCATAGCAGTGCTTCATCTTCAGCGTAGCGCTTTTGCTTCTGCAAGCGGCCTACTGTTGTTAAAACCGTCAACACTAAGAAAAACTTTGGAAGGAGGTTCGCGAGTTGTGAAAATTGGAAGACAAGTACTATGTTTGTATATTACTTGTTATTTTATGTAATCAGGATATGAACCCTCATTGTGTACTGTTTTTTTTTTTTTTTTTAATTTAATTAATTTAGGTTGGTGATTATTAGTTGTAATGTGTTTTGCAGCTTAACCAAGATTGTGGTTTCTTTGAATGACTTGATCCTAAAATGTGTGACTTTGGTAAGAAGGTGGGACATCGTTTGCAACAGAGGCGTGAATTTTTGTAGGCAGAAGCAAAATGATATGAAACAATGGTTGAAGTTGAATTTGAAGTTGGGAAGGTGAGGGCGGAAACTGAGAAAAAAGCTGGGCCACTCAAGGCAGAAATGGAGAATGAAGCTTGGTAGATGAAGGCAGAACTGGTGAATGAAATATCCTAGTATCATAAACAAATCGAGATTGGGGAGATAAAACTACATGCAATGATGAAGAATTACCAGACAATCATTGTGTGTTCATGAATTTTAATTTTGTTTGCATTGTGCATGTTCTTCTTTGGATACACTTGGCAAGGTCACTATTTTTGCAAAGTAGGCTGTGTGATGTTGACCTAAGGGTGCCCGTCATGCTGGAGCTGGTGGAGCTTGCTGTAGTATTTTGTTGTGTTTGTAAGCAATGTGTAGTATATGAATTTTAGTTATTCCTGCTTACATTGTGTAGTCCTATGTGGAATTTATTTTGTTTAAAGACAATAGTCCCACATGGGAGTGATTTTGTTTAAAGACAATAGTCCCATATGGGATTTATTTTGTGTAACAATAGTCCCATGTAGGCTTTATTTACATCCACACTCCATTTATCTATATATCATGCTTGTATTTACATTCACACTCCATTTCTCCTTCACTTCATGTTGGATTACATCGAAAGGCATGTTGGGCTGAACCCAAAACTTCTTTGTTAGCTTGTTGGCTATCCAAGTTGAGTTGACTATGGAGTTTTTGTATTTCGTACTACAAATGTGTTTAGACTGTAAAGATCTTATCTAAAATGATTCTTCATCATGCATCTTTCTTGCATACACCCTGTACTGACATTTGGCATCTTTACATACCACTACGTACTTCCTTGATTCTTTTTTTTTAAAAAAAAAAAAAAAAATCTAATGTCCTTCCCCCTCTTAATGTTATACACCCTAACAGCGTCCCTAAACAATTGAATGTTGAGGAATTTCATCTGAAGATTAATGACTGGATTACCTAGATCCACAACATTGAAATCAGATGTAGGGGCAGATGTGGTTTCATCATCTTCATCACTAATGACTGGTGACTCAAGTATGTCACTCCTACCAAATTTTGAGGTGGTTTCATCATCATCATCATCTTCAAACGATTTCTTAAACTTACGACCACTGTTATCCCCTTCATCTTCGTTAACAGATGCCTCTCCCTCATCATCATCATCATCATCATGATCACTTCCATCTTCATCACCCTCTTTATCACATTCTTTATAACTTTCTTCTACACTTCTCTCATCCCCATTATATTCCTCACCCTGACTATCAGCGACATTGGAATTGTTAGGTTTTGTTTTGGATGGTCCAGCCCCACCATCAACCTCATCAACATCTATATCAAATAGATCTTTGTCATCACTAATCTTATCATCCCACCAAGGGTCATTAAGATCAATCTTCCCTCCATCCTCATCGTCATCCTCTTCCTCACATTCCTTTTCATCAACTACACCCTCCCAAAAGACACAATGTATAAGTGCACTATGTAATGACCAGTATGGGAGGCAACCATAAATAACACATTATGGTCTGATGTAATCAGATGTAGCCCATGAACTAGACTTTTATCGGGTTCTTGAAAGAATATTAAATCCCCTGAGTTGTACCCATAATGTCCACATATAACTTCCAATTCAAAGTATGACAATTCATCAGGGTCAACACTTTCTGTATGGATTTCTACATCACCCCCCACATACTCACAACCAACTTTCCTGTTGAATCTACCCCCATAGTGGACCTCAAACACTAATTTTGAAATGGCGATCCTAAAAAGTGAAAATAAATATTTAATCACGCAAAACAGTGTCCTTCCATTTGTAATAAACAAAATAAAAGATAGACAATAATAATTGGTTAAATAGGGGACCACTACTTTTGGACAATAATAAAAAATGGAAAATAATAAGGAGTTAAATAGGGGACCACTATTTTTGGACAATAATAAAAGATATACAATAACAATCTGTATAAGAAACACTAAACAAATGGCAATTCAAACAACATATCAGTTATAGAGGACCACTATTTGGTTTTATTCATTTAGGTAAAAATATTCAGATAGACAAGGGTCAAATAGGGGACCACTAATAACGGAAGAATTACAAAATGTAAACAAACAATCATATCATCTATCAACGCACAAAGCACATGGACCCAACTACACACACAAGCCCCACTAACCACATGTGAAAGCAACCTTCAAACGATCATCTCTCTACATCACAGAAACCCAAATTTATTCCCCAAAAAGATTATGCAATGTTGAAATTTCACAAATCAAAGGCAAGCACTAAACTATACAAGTAATTTAACAACTACACGACAGCGAATTTGAAAAACCCACAATTTTCCCCCCAAACCCCCAATTTTACACAAAATCCTAACTTTAAAAAGATGGCTTTTTTTAGCATACCTTCGGACAGCTGTAATCGCAATAGCACGAAAAGTTTGTGCTAGTCAACTTCACCTTTCTTGCTGTTCGATTTAGCTGCAGTTGGTCGAAGAAAGATGAACATGAAGCTTCTGCTTTGTCTTCTCTACGCAAGTTGGGTTTGAGGTTGTTGGGTTTGAGGCTATTGACTGGACTTGACGAAAAAAAACAAATTTAAAATTTTATTAAACATGCGTGGATGTTATAATGGGTAGTGTGGAGATTTCATAACATAGGTTGGGGGCAATCTAGGAATAAGACCAAAAATCTCACGTGGTAAACTTTCCGTCTTCTTAGACGGCATTAGCTAACGGATGGTTCAAATTGTAAACTTTTGAAACTTTATGAGGGTACATTGCAAATTTTAAAATATTGGGGTTCAAATTGAAAAGATGTCAAACTTCACGAGGGTAAAGTGCATTTTCCCTAAAACCTTATAACAATAAAAGTCTAATAAATTTGGGGAAAATACACTTTACCTTCCTAAACCATCCACCCATTTGCACTTTTAACCCAAATGTTTTAAAAGTGACACTTTACCCCCCAAAAGTATTTGACATTGACACTTGACCTCCATGAAGTACACTTTACCATTTGAAGTATTTTGAGTTGACATTTTACACCCCCTCCCCCCTGCCGAAGTAACTAAGTTTTGGGGGGTAAAGTGTCAATTCAAAATACTTTAGGGGGTAAAGTGTACTTCATGGGGGTCAAGTATCAATGTCAGATACTTTTGGGAGGTAAAGTTTCATTTTTTAAACATTGGGATTAAAAGTGCAAATAAGTGGATAGTTCAGGGGGTAAAGTGTATTTTCCCCAATAAATTTCATATATGCCATTTGAATATGCACAAATTGTAGATAGGAAAGCAAAGGCTACCTATGTTCTACACTCATACATCCCTTGCTATACGTTAAAATTTCATTTAATACAATTTTTGGGCATTTATGAAATCGCATGGCCAAGTATTCTTATTGTTATCTTGGATTTCTAAAATGTTCTAAATTTAGATTTAAATTCTAAAAAAATGTACAAAAATGCAAGCTTGCCAAGAATCTACAATATGGAGGGTAGCAGTTTATCACGACACTATTCTAATTACAGAAGTTTTAATTTTAATTTTTTTTTGACATGTCCACTGGTATCCACATAAGGGAAGGGAAAGGGAAGAAGAAGATTCGAACTAGTTGTTGGAAATAATTTTGGATGGTGCACAAAATTTTTATTGAAATAAAATTATACAAATCTAAAAAGTAACAATAAAATAAATAAATTACAAGAGATGAAAAGTAGAGTATGGAAAGAACTCACAATATTATAGAATTACGCAAGAGCATTGTTCTTAAAGGTTGTTTCATGCCTCCTGGAGTATATAACTCGGTGCGATCGGATATTGTGACACGCAACCTCCTAGGATTAGACTATAGCGTCTATCTTCATTAAGGACGCACTTCCAATAACGAAGACTAGTAGAACAACCCTTATATCTTATTTCCTATAAAAATTCATGAAGATAATATTAAATGATAAAATGTTTTCAAACAACTGAAAAATGAATGTTTGTAACATATATTACAACACTAGTGACCTCTATTTCAAAAGACGTAGTCTCCACGATTGAACTACCCTTGAAAACCATAAGTTTTACTCTTTTGAATGGTTTTCACGAAATGATTGTCTGAAAAGGCATATAAATTACGCAAGAGCATGTCTGATGGTTAGAACATTCATAATGGCTTATATAGTTATATATATTTTTATGCAAAATGACTAATCAAAACTCAATTTATCTAGTTTAACAAATTAAAATATATATCCGATTATTTATTCATTTTCTATATCATATAGCTTTGTATATTAGGTTCACTATATCTGCTCAATCTCAATACAATTTCACCTATTCTATGGAGTCTTTCCGGGTCTTTCTTGGGCTCTTTCTTCCTTGTGTTTCTATGCTGGCGGGCCTTGCTTGGGCTAGCTTTCATAGGCCTATGTTCGGCTACTCTGGTCCTTTTTTGGGGTTCAGCTGAACTTGGTATGGTTCCCGAGCCAAATTGGCACTTCGGGTCTTGTGGCCTTTGGTACTTCAGTGGTCCTCTGCCAATTGCCATGGGTCCCAGCGCATGAGCCATATCGGGCTTTTAATTTGGGCCGGGTCTTCTGTTCGGCCTGTCCCATTCTCATTCTGGATCTAACCATGTAGAGACCATCCTTAATTAGGCAACATGAATGCACAATATGATGTGTAAATTTATTTCTACAGTTACTTCACGAAATATTTATCGGGAAATGTTAGGTGTTCTTCTAGTATTCTATTGGTATTTTCTTAACTGTGATATAGCTTTTAAAATTATCGTTAAATTAGAGATTATCATTATTGACTTTTAAACTATTGGTGATTTTAAAAACCATATCACAATTATGAGGACACCATGAGAACACTAGAAGAACACCTAGCATTTCTCATATCTAAATATATAATTTTACAGCATTTAAGCTATCAATCAGATTTTTTTATTTATTTTATTTTTATTTTTTACAAACAATGATCGAGCTCTAAAATACAAACTCCACATGGTAAATTTATTTCTTTCTTTTCGTTTCTTTTTGTGTATTACAACAGTGGTTGAGCCAGACAATTCATATTAGAGGTGCTACTAAAATTTTTTTGGCGACCTAAAAATTTGGTGATTCACACAATATATGGCATCACAAAAAAATATCTATAAAAGTTCATAAATATGTGCTCAAATTGATATATTAGAAATATTGTAACATGTTGGCACTATATCAAAAAGACAGAAATACACAAAAAAAAAAAGTGTCTAGAACTGCACTTTACAGTCTTTTAGAAGTACAAAATCATCAAGTATCGAATCTAAATCGAAGCTCCCAGCGATTTCCCTTTAAATATAGAGAACAAATCTATTTGCAAGAAAATCATCCTATATTTTGTTGCGAAGTCGCGTTTTAACAATTTTTATTACTGAAAATGCTCGTTCGGTAGTTGCTGTAGACACTAGAAGAGTCAAAAAAAGACGAATCAATTTATCAAGAAGATAGTATGTCTTTGATTTTTCTGTCTTTGCCAATCCTTGACATAATTTTGCAATGGAAGATAAATTTTGTAATATTAGATCAGTAAACAAGTTTAAAATACCTTAACTGATATCTCAAATTAATTTTCTCCTGCTTAGAAAAATCAAGAGGATAATACTTGGCTAAGAAAACAGCAAAAAAAAATTTCTACTTTTTAGCTTTGAATAATATTCTACTTTCTGGCTTTATTTCTAATCCGTGGAAGTCAAAAATTTTTGTCCAGTTCTCTGGGAATGCATGTGAGTTATAATGGCCATGAAATGGAAGAGCGTCAGTCAACATGACCTCCATATTGCATTACTGCTGAAATGACTGTCACTACAAGAAACTGAGTCATCAGGGGCGACTTTATAGTCGCCCCTAATACTCAACTATTAGGGGCGACTTTTGAAAGTCGCCCCTAATAGTTATGTATTAGAGTCCACATCCAAGTGGACGCTAATAGCCGACCCAAAAGATGAATAATAGCGTCCACTCTACAGTGGACGCTAATAACTCGACCCTAATATACTCACGGGAAATATTAAAGAGGCGGGAAAAAGATCATTAGGGTCGACTTTCAAAGTCGACCCTAATGCTTACGTATTAGGGTCAACAAAGTCGACCCTAAAGAGTGTGTGGAGGAATTAAAAAAAATAATAATAATAATATTAATCACCAATTTTAGTGGACGCTGAAGAGTGATCATTAGGGTCGACTTTAAAAGTTGACCCTAATGCCTAAGTATTAGGGTCGACAAAGTCGACCCTAAAGAGCGTGTGGAGGAATTAACAAAAATAAAAAAAAATATAATTTTAATCGCCAATAGCGTCCACTAAAAGTGGACGCTGAAAAGTGATCATTAGGGTCGACTTTACAGGTCGACCCTAATGCCTTTGTCGACCCTAAAGAGCGTGTGGAGGAATTAACAAAAATAAAAAAAAATTTTAATCACCAATAGCGTCCACTAAAAGTGGACGCTGAAAAGTGATCATTGGGGTCGTCTTTACAGGTCGACCCTAATGCCTAAGTATTAGGGTCGACTTTGTCGACCCTAAAGAGCGTGTGGAGGAATTAACAAAAAAAAAATAATAATAATTTTAATCACCAATAGCGTCCACTAAAAGTTGACGCTGAAGAGTGATCATTAGGGTCGACTTTAAAAGTCGACCCTAATGCCTAAGTATTAGGGTCGACAAAGTCGACCCTAAAGAGTCTGTAGAGGAATTAAAAAAATTAAAAAAAAAAAATAATTTGAATCACCAATAGCGTCCACAAAAAGTGGACGATGAAGAGTGATCATTAGGGTCGACTTTCAAAGTCGACCCTAATGCCTAAGTATTAGGGTCGACTTTGTCGACCCTAAAGAGTGTCTGGAGGAATTAAAAAAAATAAAAACAAATAATATTAATCACCAATAGCGTCCACTATAGTGGATGCTGAAGAGTGATCATTAGGGTCGACTTTGTCGACCCTAAAGAGTAGGCAGGAAAATTTAAAAAAAAAATGTTGATGCCCAATAGCATCCACTAAAATTTTGTATATATCACTGCATTGTTTAAAATTTTCAAATAAAGTGACACAATATGCACCGTTAAATATAACAAAATAAAATTTTAACCGTAAAAGTAAAGCTCTCCCTTTCACTTAATATTCCATATGTACAGTTGTTTCAATATATATATATGTTTTTTTTTTTAAAAAAAAAAAGGAAAAATTCTTCTATTTCAATTCCATCCTCCTAAAGAAAGATTTTAATTTGTATATATTTGCCATTTGGTTAGGAGTTTCATTTGGAGGATAAAGTTTTCATTCGGACTAATTTGAAGACTTCAGTTTTAAGTGGATTCCCCCAATGATTCCTAACCAAATGGGATTTAATTCCCCGAATGAAAACTTAATTCTTAATTCCCATTTCCTAATTCATATTAAATTTTACATATCTAATAGTGTATATATATGATATGATGAATATATTGAAACAAAACTAAAGACAAATAAAAAGATTAACTTAAAACATACTAAACAAAATAAAAAGGGTAAACTAGGGGGTGCCTCCCATGAGCGCTAAGTTTAAAAACTAAAGACAAATAAAAAGAAACAAAACTAAAGGCAAATAAAAAGATTAACTTAAAACATACTAAACAAAATAAAAAGGGTAAACTAGGGGGTGCCTCCCATGAGCGCTAAGTTTAACGTCTTCAGCCAGACGGTGGTCCCTGCTCACTGCTGTCCAGAAGATGATGCTCCTGCAGATGGCGGTGGCAACCGGGTGAGAATGGAGTGCATCAATTCTTCTAAGGCGCCTAGGCGTTTGTCCATCAATTTGAAAGTTTTGGATGCCTCCTTTCTTTGGCCAGCCAACTCTCTCCGAAGGCCCGCTATTTCTTCAATAAGTGAGCGGTTTTGTTCCTCCTCCTCAGATGCCTCTGGCTTAACTTCAGGTTCATCTTCAGCCATCGGCTCGGCCTCACTCTCTTCCGCACCAGGTGCTAGTCCCCGGGGCATGTGGGACAAGCTCTTGTTCCATTGGCGAATGCCAAATATGGGAGTAGTAGTGACTGGCTCATCAGCTGCAGTACCCTTGATGCCTTTCTTCCGGAGGATGTACGAGATTAAGTATGGGAAAGGCAACCCCCATGAATGTGTGGACTCCGCTCCTCCAACGTGCACCCCATTCCAAAATTTCTGAATTTGCTTCCAAATTATGTCAGGAATGGAGTACCAAGCATCTTTATGGAAGGCGTAGAGTGTTTGAAGAAATTGATCCCGCCTCTGAGATTTGTGCCCCAAGGGAAAAGCATTACGGTGTAATATGGAGTCCACAAACCAAAGCCATTGAGGTAGCTTCGATCGGCTGCCGACATTATGATGGGAATCGGCATATTGCCCATCGCACATGTCCTCAATGATTTCCGCCACGTAGAATCTGGCCGGTTGCTCAGCAAGTTGTGTGGCTTCTGGAGGGTGCTCATGATTGCATTGAAGGGCAGCAGCAATGTCGGCCCGTGTTACGTAAATAGCTTTGCCTTTCACTTTGGAAGAGAGGGCCGCCATGTTGTTGCAGTCATGCGACAGGTTGGCATAGAACTCGATCACCAATTTTCTGTAGGCAGTGGTGGTGACCGGCTTGAAAAGCTTGTTGAGCCCCCGTCGCTTGAACTCGGCGACCGCCCATTGAGTCGCCTCAAGATTTTGAAAGTCTTCGCGAATGGCGAAGGTGGTCTCAAATAGCAGCTCCCGCTCCTCAAAGTGGGCGGGGGACAAATGGCTCGGGTATCGGACCCTCGGGAGGACGAAGCTCGAGCTCTTGGCATGATGAGGTTGATTGGGGACTTTTGACAAACACTTGGTGTGCACTAGAGATAGCCAAAATTGAAGAACAAATCAACTCCGCTCAAAACCCCCTGCAAAAACAGCAAAATCCAACCACAACAAAACAATGTCGGTGGATGAACACCCACAATTGCAGAAATATGAGAAAAAAAAAAATGTTGGGGAAGTAATCGGGGTTGGGGTGTTGATGGGAATGGGGAATGGGGTGTAAATTAGAGGTGGTGAAAAATACCTGGTATGGTTGTCGGAGAAGAGAACCGTGAGGTGGCTGTGTGGTAGAGGTGGTGAAAAACGGTGGAGGAGTGGAGGAGTGGTGGAAAACGGTGGAGGAGTGCCGGAGGTGGGTGCTGCTTGGAGAAGAAAAATATGTGGGTGTGGGGGGAAAGTGACCTAAAATAGGTCACGTGATGTGCTGGCCGAGTGCGATCGATCGTACAAATGGTGCGATCGATCGCACTCGGCCAGCATATGGGCGTGTTGTTTCCGTTACTGCGATCGATCTCACCTTGGGTGCGATCGATCGCATCCTGATTGTACAACAGCATGTATTATTGCGGATCGCAATCGATCGCACCCAAGATGCGATCGATCGCAGTAACAGAATGTTAAAAGAGAGGTAGAATGTAATTTTTTTTTTATTTTAATTTTTTTTTAATTTTTATTGCATAATGTACAACAACTTTGATAGTGATACAATGAAATGATAGGATCAAGTGACAATCAAAATTGAAACAATTGAAATTAAAGGTTCATTCAAACATCCGGTTGATCATAGTACATTTGTTCAATCGATCATGATAGGATCAAATGATCGATGAAACTTGAAACAATTAAATTGAAGGTTTGATCGAATATCCGATCAATCATAATGAATTAGTTCGATTGATTGTGATAAGATCAAATGATTGAAACAATTGAAATTGAAGGTTTGATCGAATATCCGATCAATCATAATGAATTAGTTCAATTGATCGTGATAAGATCAAATGATTGAAAGAATTGAAATTGAAGGTTTGATCAAATATCCGATTGGTCCTACCTAGTGCATTCGATCGATCGATCGTGATAAGATCAAATGATCGAACAAAATTCAAACAAATTAAATGTTCGATCGAACATTAAATTGAAGTCTAAGCATTTTATATTATATTTGTGCATTACTTAAATTGATCGGGATACAATCAATACAACTTGACATGATTGAAGGTTCAATCAAACATTTGATAAAATCAATTCCGATCGATACTATTACATATTAGTCTGATCGATCGTAATGGGATCAAACATCCGATTGATCATAATGAATTAGTTCGATTGATCGTGATATGATTAAATGATCAATCAAACATCCGATCGATCCTAATAGATTAGTTCGATTGATCGCGATAGGATCAATCGTTCAATCAAACATCTAATCGATCGTAATGAATTAGTTCGATTGATCATGATAGAATCAAATGTCCGATCGATCGTACTGAATTAGTTCGATTGATCGTGATAGGATTAAATGTTCGATCAAACATCCGAGCGATCCTAATGAATTAGTTCCATTGACTGTGGTATGATCAATTGATAGATCAAACTAGATACAATTGAAGGTTCAATCGAACATTCAATTGAAGGTTCAATCCAACATTCAATTGAAGGTTCAATCCAACATTCAATTGAACAATTAGCTTTTTATATTATCTTAGTGCCTTAGTTATATTGATCTTATATTATCTTTGGATTTTGTATTATTTTATAACTAATTATAAGAGAAATATCAACTTAATGATCTTTATCATAAAAATTTTATGAACGGAAATTTTTAGTTAATATTATAATAGTAAAAACATATTATAAGAGAAAATTACAAATAAATAAATAAATAAAAATTAAAAAATTGGTAGTATAATTTTTTTTTTGGAAAATTATTAAAAGATACTAAAGTAGCCTCCCGAACAACCAAATTGTATAAAAATGCCACTTATTTTTAATATTCATATAATACCCCTATTATTTTAACAAATAAATAATAAAATAATTGAAAAAAAAACGAAATTTTTTTCAAAAAATAAATTACAACTTGCTTCATGTTTTTTTATATTTTTCTCATTTATTTTGGAGCCTTTTTTTTATATTTTTCTCAATTTTTTTTTTGTTTTTTAAGAAAAATGCCCCAAATAGCCACTAATTGAGCTACACCAAATAATTTGCCGCCATAAAAACTGGCGGGTGCTCAAATTTTCGGAGGAAATACCACGTACATGAGCTGCAGCTAACATCAGGATTCAGTACTCTCACTCTCACTCTCACTCTCACTCTCTCTCTCTCGATCGCTCTCTCTCACTCAGTTCTCTGATGCAAGGTTCTCTCTCCGGCAGCTCTCTTTCCGGCGCACCTCTCTCTGCCAGCTCTCACTCCGGTTTTTACGATATAAAAGAGTAAGAATGTTGGGGAATTGATTTTTGTTTTTAAAAAATTGGAATTGGAGCCAAGTCCATTACCAAACGGAGCATAAATTTACCCTCGAATGTTTCAGTACTTTTGCAATCAAATTCATAAAGTTTAAATGGCACTACAAAGAATAAAAAAAAAAAAAAAAAAAAAAAAAAAAAGTCAAATTAGTAACATTTGGAATAGGGACATTTTTGGAAAACGTTACTAATTTGTGGTGTTTTACTGTTCAAACGTCCATATTCAAAAAATAGGGACATGGTAATAGTGTTACTGTTCACACGTAACTATGGATGCATGAACAGTAACACTATTCACACTTCATTCCTTATTCATGTGTTTATATTGGCGCTCAAAGTTTGCGTTTATAACAACTATTCACACTCAAAAACTTTAAAATTTCACCTCTTTGACTCATACACATAAAAATAATTTTATTTTATTCTTTTGGCTATCGGTTTGCTGCCAAACCGGTAGCCACCCTTGAGGCCGATGGTGGCCTCCGGGCCACCCCACGGAAGATCCGGGGTGGCCCAAAGGCCACCCCCACCCCCAACAAGGGGTGGCTGCCTCAAATTTTTTTTTTTTTTTAAAAAAAAAACTATTTGAATTTATTTGATTAAAAAAATAAAGCAAATATATTTGATTTTTTATGTTATATACATACATATATATATATATATATATATATATTATAAATAATTTTTGGGAATTTTTTTTTTTTTTTAAAGAGTATGGACATTTAAATAATTGCAAAACGTCACTTTTCAAAAGGTGACATGCACAAGACTATTGCCACGCCTCCTTTTAGAAGGAGATGTGAATAGTAACACGTCCTTTTCTATAATTTTAATTCTAATCACTATATTTGGAACATTTTGTAAAATGTCACTATTTGAGCATTCCTAATTAAATAGAGACGTTTTTTTGGCCTTAAAATGTCCCCAACTCTAAGTATTTTCGTAGTGTGGTTGCAATGTACATCAATTTCCCATGTTTGAAAATTTTGCAATGTCACCTTCGATTATGATTTTCTGTTAAATCCTAATAGAGGACACCAAAATACCAAGAATACCACATTTTACCTATTAACTGTTTGATCTAATATTAAATGCGAATGATATAAGTGATATTGCAAACTAACTTTAAGGATATAATGGATTGTAAATGAAAAAAGAAAAAAGAAAAAAGGAAGGGATATGATTGTGAAAGTGTCAAAATATCATGGGAATAAGTAAAGTTTGTCCAAAAATAATTCAATAATATGATACATGATATTTGAAGTTGTATGAATAATTACCAGAATGACGGCTTTGATATTTGGAGCGTTCAACAGGACATAAACGATGTCCTTGGTCGGTTGGTCCTATTCTTGAGGCCTCATGAGGTGGTCTACTTGCAAACACATGGTCGTGTGGCTCAGCAGCTTGAGGCGATGAGACAACAATTGCAGGCACAAAGCCTAACAGCAGGTGCATGATGGGGCCATGTTTTTGGGTAATTCTCCTAACATATGAATGTTCCCAAAGACAGGGAACCCTCTTGGACCAGGAGGTAATTTCTTCTTCTTGTTGATGCTTTTCCATGCCCATTCTCGCATGAGATAAGGAATCATTACCAGTACGGCTATGGTCCATGTCCAAGCCATGTTGGCCATGCTTCATTTGCCTGCAACTATGTTGGAAATTAAAAATGTGGGAATTGAAAGGAAAAAATAAACGTAGAATACAAATAGAATGGGAAGTAAATGAAATCTGGACAGTAAGGCGATTGTAACTCTATCTCTTAGATAAATATTGCCTCCGACTTGTATTAGAAGTTTTGCAAAAGGGAATCAGAGCAATCTTATCCTCACAATACAATACTGCCCGATGTAGTGTACAGATTGCAAACTTTGAACACTATCCAGAACCAGAAATATTTTGTAACAGTCGTTAATAATGGTGAGAGGAAGAGACAGAAAATAAAATTATCTATAAAAAAATAAAAAATAAAACTACTGGGAATTAAAATATATCTATATAATTCCATATTATCTCAGAAGCAGTTTTTTTTTTTTAATTGAAATAACGTTACATATATTTTAAAATCTAACGTTAAAAAAACAGTTGAAACTTGAAAACATATGATCTCATCAGTTGAAACTTGAAAACACATGATCTCATATAATATAATAATAGGAGATATTGATGAAGTAGTGGTAACCGATCAAAACAAGATAATGGGATAAAAAGTTATTTATTTAAAATAAATGACTATTAAAGCATGATAATAGGAGATTAGTTATTTATTTAAAATTCAAAATAATCATGAAATAATAATAAATTCAAAATTTTAGTTTCATGAAGTAATATCAAGAATCCCCCACTTATTTCAAGAAAAAAAATTTAAAAAACAAAAAAATTTCTGTTACTCCAAAATGTTGATACATAAATGAAAGTACCTTTAGGGTTTGAATTTTCACTTAGTGTATAATCCTCAAAGCTTTATCAGTGTGATAGTAGACTCAATATCTTTGAACTATCATACTTAATGATAAAACCGGAGAATTAACACATATCAACATATTACAATTTCTATAGTTCTTTTTCAGCCGTGCATTAATTGCCATACGCATTATCCCAACTTCATGAGTGCTCTAGGTGGCCTACCAGGCCCCGACAAAAGTAGCCTGACTTTACACTCACATAGGTAGAGTTCTTCTAGGTGTGCCTGTAGAGTAAAAAACAACTTTTATGTGAACTCATTAAGAGTTATAGTCAACCTTTCATTTTCATTACAGGACTCGCACTAAATATCAATTATTCCTCTAGATGGTCTAATTTAGTGCTAACATCATCACCATCAAGATTTGTTTTTCCCATTGAACCTAGAGTTTGTTTTCCAAAGTCTAGGTTGGGTTGCCATCTTGTAGTGATCTATTCAATTGGTTTTAGACCCATCTCAAATGAGGTTTTACGAATCAGATCCTTACTTAGGCCTTTTGTAAAAGGATCTGCTAAGTTCGTGCACGATTTTACATAGTCTACTGTGATAATGTCTTCTTCCAATAATTGTCTCACAGTATTATGTCTAAGACTGATATGTCTTGACTTCCCATTATAGGACTTACTATATACTCTTGATAATGTAGCTTGGCTATCACAATGCAAGGAAATTGGAGGCATGGGACTTGGCCATACAGGCAAGTCAATCAAAAAATTTCTCAACCATTCAGCCTCTCTTCCAGCAACTCCTAAAGCAACTAACTCTGACTCCATAGTTGAGTGAGTTATACAAGTTTGTTTCTTGGATCCCCAAGAGATAGCTGCACCACCAAGGGTAAAAACCCATCCACTCGTGGATTTAGATCCATCATCAACACAATTCTAATTAGCATCACTATACCCTTCAATTACGGAGGGATATCCTCCATAGTGTAGAGCATATGATTTAGTTCATTTTAAATAACCCAACACTATGGAAATTGCTTTCCAATGTTCAATGCTTGGATAGCTTGTGTATCTACTTAATTTGCCCCACGGCAAATGCAATGTCTGGACGTGGGCAATGCATTGCATACATCAGACTTCCAATAACACTAGAATATTCTAGTTGTGATATACATCAATTTTTATTTATTCCAAGCTTTAAACTTGAGTTATAAGGAACACGAGAAATTTTGTCATGCAAATGACTAAATTTATTCAAAACTTTATCAATATAATGAGTTTGAGATATGGCATATGCATTTCCTATTTTGTGTAATTTAATACCAAGTATAGTGTTTGCTATACCCATATCTTTCATATCAAAATGTGATGATAAAAAATCTTTTGTATCTTTAATACAAGAAATACTATTACTAAAAATTAGCATGTCATCTACATACAAACATATAATGACAATATTACTATCGAACATTTTAAAATAAATGCATTTATCAGCTTCATTCAAACGAAAACCATTAGAAATAACTACGTTATCAAATCTTTCATGCCATTGTTTTGGAGCTTGTTTTAAACCATATAATGACTTGACTAATTTACAAACTTTTTTTTTTTTTTTGGTCCTCGAAGAATGAACCCTTTTGGTTGTTCCATACATACCTCTTCATCCAAATAACCATTTAAGAATGCTGTTTTCACATCCATTTGATGGATTTCAAGGTTATATATGGAAGCCAAAGATATGAAAGTTCTTATTGAAGAAATCCTAGCCACAGGAGCATATGTATCAAAACAATCAATGCCCTTTGATTGTCTAAACCCTTTCGCTATTAATCTAGCCTTATATTTGTCAATGGATCCATCAGATTTCATCTTTTTCTTAAAGATCCATTTACATCCTATGGGTTTAGAACCGGTAGGTTAATCTACAAGAATCCATGTGTTATTAAACATAATGGACTCCATTTCATCATCAATAGCTTCCTTCCAAAATGTGGCATCCCTAGATTTCATAGCTTCTTCAATGTTAGAAGGTTCATTTTCTACATTGTAACACACACCAACTTCATTCACAATCACTTGAGAGTTGCCTTCTACAAAATATGTCAAAAAATCAGAACCAAAACTCTTTTCTTTTCTAATTCTTTTGGATTTTCTAATTTCAAAATTCTCTTCATTTTCTGAAACAATATTTTCAAAAATATTTTCATTATTAAAAGTGCTTGCTTCATAAAAATTAGAGTTTTTAATTGTATTGGATTCAAACAATTCTGCATCTCTTGATTCAATAATTACATTAGAATCCAATTCAAGAAAACGATAAGATTTACTATGAAAAGCACAACCGAGAAAAACACATTTGGAAGTTCTTGGTCCTAGTTTAGATCTTTTAAAATCAGGCAACCTAACATAAGGTAGGCACCCCAACAATTTAAAATAATTTATGTTGGGCTTACGTTTAAACCATAACTCATAGGGGGAAAAATTATTTTTTTTAGAAGGCACTCTATTTAATATGTAAATTTTAGAAAAAATAGCTTCACCCCAAAGATTTACAGGCAAACCAGAATGGTTAAGCATTGCATTTACCATATCCATGAGTGCTCTATTTTCTCTTTCCGCCACACCATTTTGTTGTGGTGTATAAGGTGTTGTTCTCTCATGAATAATACCATTAATTTTGCAGAAATTGTCAAAGTCATTATTAAAATATTCTCCACCTCTATCAGTTAATGATTTAATCTTGCAACCAAGTATATTTTCAACTTCAGCTTTATAAATTTTAAACATATCTAAAGCTTCATTTTTTGTTCTAATCAAATAGATATAAGCATATTTAGACAAATCATCTATAAAAGTAATAAAATATCCTTTACCACCTCTTGTAATTTTACCACTCAAATCACATACATCAGAATGTATTAATTCAAGTAAATTTGAAGATGATCTATTAACACTTGAAAACGGTTTTCTAGTTAACTTTGTTTTAACACAGATTTCACATTTATCTCTATCATCATGCAAATTAGAAGGTAGCAATCCTAATCTAACCATATGATTCACAGAATTATAATTTACATGTCCTAATCTAGCATGCCAAAATGAATAAGAGTCAACAATATAAATAGAAACATTCTCCTTTATTAAATTGAGTTTAAACATTCCATTTACAGCAAATTCTTTGCCCACAAACCTGCCATTTTTGGTCAAGACAAATTTGTTAGACTCAAATACAAGTTTATAGCCATGTTTGGACAAAAGACCACCAGAAATCAGATTCTTTTGAATCTCTGGTGCGTGAAATACATCAATAAGAGTAACTATTTTGCCAGAAGTAAATTTCAACTCAACAGTGCCTTTTTCAACTACTTTGGTGGTAGTTGAATTTCTCAGGTAGAGTTCAATCTCATCACCAACTTTCTCATATTTTTTGAAGAGATTTCTATCTCCACAGATGTGACGAGTTGCACCAGTATCAACTGTTATGCCAAATACTACATAAATTAATAGATAATATTTAGTACGTTGTACTTGCAAGTGCACAAGATCAAACGATAGTATAGTGGAACAAGTACGAGATTGATCCCACGAGGATTGTTGATTTTATTTAGAATTGATTAAAAATATCAAGTTGTCACTAAATTGATATTATGAAAAAGAATAAAAAGATATAAAGATAAAGTAAAAGCTAAAGGTAGGGCTTTGATATCCACCACTAATCATACTTAAATAATATAACAATATGCCAATGATCCAATCATATTGTGAATACTTAATGTTTGCCAACCTAAGGGTATGAGTGTCTACTCCTTAAGCTATTGATTTCCTTAAGCAACGAATTAGGCATGAGTGTCTACGCTAATTCTTTTCTTTCTTAAAGGATTTAGCATGGGTGTCTACTAAGTTGTTCTTTAAGAAAGTATAAATCTATGGAAATCGACAAACACATGAGGCCTAGGGCATGGGTGTCTACTCCCAGTTCCCCATGTTGATTAACCCAAGAACCTGGTGTGGATTTCTTTTGTTACTATTATTAAACCCAGGAGTCGATCATCCAAATTGATTTAATTAACTAGTCCATACCACATGCATATAATGGCCAATCACATACATATGAGGAATTCAAGAAAACATGAATTAATCAAGTTAAATATCACAACATGATCATCATAAAGGCACCAATATTGAAATATTAACTAAACATAATTAGGGCTTCAATCTTGTCCTCCTAAAGAGTTAGTTACACATAATTAAAATAAAACTAAAAAGAAAAGGGAAAGAAAGAACCGAAAGGTAGCCTCCAATTCCTCTCCCCAAAGTTGTGTCTCTTCCAGGATGATAATTCTCAAGGTTTAGAGGTCTATTTATAGGCTTTTAGAAGTCCTTGACATACTAGTAAACCTAGAAAATTCATAAGGTTTTAGTCCTATTACAAGTGGGACTTGGAAAACCCTAATATGGAAAGAAAGTGAGTTTGGTCGAAGCTGATGTGTCACCAGCGCATGGGTGTGCTCGATCGCAGCCCGTGTGTGCTCGATCACAGTCCTGCGATCGATCCTATATGTGAGGCGCTCGATCGCACATGGCTGCATCGCTGGTTGTCTTCTTTGGTAGTGCGCTCGATCACACTATCAGGGACTCCAATTTTTCCCATTTTCTCTCTTTGAGCCCAAATCTTCCAGATTTACTTCCTTGTCTTCTAAAAGCCTACAAAAGCATGAAAAACACATAAAAGAACTAAAATAGCACAAATTAACATATTTAAGGAATTAACACATATAAGTTTAAGGGATAAAATATGAATATTTTAGCACTTAACACACCCCCAAACTTACATATTGCTATTCCCTTAGCAATAAGAAACTAAAAAAAAATGAAAAACAGAAAACAAAAAGATAAATCCTTCTTTCGTGGGATGTACGATTGCATTTAACGTATGCAACAAGCCTTTTAAACCCCTACGAATTCCCTAGAGGACGAGTGAAGTCTCGTGATGGTTTTCCAAAAATGTTACCCACAAACATCATGCAAGAGTTCATGTTATCCAAAAATTAAAGTATCACTCAAAAACCCTAATTTTCATTCATTAGCAAGCTTAAAAAGATAAACTTCATCTTCACAATGAGTTGGAATTTTAAATTTAATCACTTACAAAAGACATGCTAAGGCATCACAAGTTCAAAAACAGTGTAAAGTGATCTAGCACATAAATATGAAGCTTCCAATTATTTCCAATGTGCAATGTCTCAATATCTCAAAGTTTACTGAAATCCCTATTAGAATGAACAACAAAGATATATATATATATATATATATATATATATATATATATATATATATATATATATATATATATATATATATATTTCTCTCGTTAGGTTGTGCAATGCTTGGTTCCCTTAAGCTTTCTAATTGACACATGTAACGAGTGTTAAGTCAATGACTTCCAAACTAGATGGTTTTAGGGCATTAGGTGTAGAGACACCCCTAGGACTTACTAACTCGAGTAAAAAAGGCTACAAAACCAAACTAATATTGACATTAACCAAATCAAAATTCTTCACCTTTTGACGTGAACACTCAATGCTTTGAGGCTAGAGGTCCAGTTACTTAGTGAAAAGCTTATCAATGATCATATTATTATTATTATTATTATTATTATTATTTTAATTTTTTTTAATTTTTTTTCCATATATATATATATATTCCAAAGTATCCATCTAATAAATCATCTAGTTTCACCCAAGACATAGAAACACACACATTAGACTTCATGTCATACCTCACAAATTATGTGCTAATGTGCTTGTGTAAGATTAGATCAAACATGTGAATTCTTAACTGTCCTAAGCAAACTGAAAAACTCAATTATCAGATCATGTGTTCAAAATTTTAAACTCACTAATGAAAACAAAGCACAATTTTTAAGATCAACCAAAATTTTAAGACAAACATGATTATATATATATAAAATGGGACAAAGTGTGTGTAAAGTATCTTCCATACCCCCAAACATAAATTACACATTGTCCCCAATGTGTGTATAACATGGAAAGAATTTACTCGGGAGATGGACGAACTGTTTGGAATAATATGGCTCATAGCACACCCCCAAACTTGAATTGAAGCACACTTGTCCCTGTAAAATACTAAAGTAACAAAGGAAAACAAAAACAAAATAAAAAAAAAAAAACAAAAAAAAAAAAAAACAAAATAAAAAAAAAATAAAAACAAACAAACAAAAATAAAAAGGATATGTTATGGGGTGCCTCCCATGAGCGCTAAGTTTAACGTCTTCAGCCAAACTATGGCACTTTAAACTTGAAGCACCAGTCTTTTCTTCTCTTGCACCAAAGGGAATGAATTCTTCCTATTACAAGATGCTTCTGAATGTCTATAGATCGGGGAGGACCACTTTGAGTTTTCTCAAACAGTTTCTCATCCGGTGTGGAATCATGAACTGTAATAAAGTAGGAAGAAAACTCAGGGAGCTTCTCCATCTTGATGTCCTCAATTTGCTCATGTGGTAGCGCTAACAGACTTCTCTCATGGCCTCTTGGTGTTTCAGGAATAAGAGCTAATGTTGAAGAAATCTTAGTGCTCTCTTCTTTTTCTTGATGTGGCTTCTATGGAACTTTAGTTTGCTCCTTCTTCCCCTCTTCCACTGGCTTTTCAACCACCTCTTCACTCTTTAGTGTGACAGCTTGCTCATGATAGTAGGTGCACTCTTCCTCCATGTATAGTCCATTAGGATTTGCCATCAACTGACCTTGACACTCTTCTTCTTTGAAGAAATCTGATATTTGCTTGAGATGAGCCTCCATCCTTTCAACTGATTGCATGCAAGAGTTCTCCATCATTTCAAATGATTTCATGCTTTCCTCCATTTGGCTAAGAGAAGTTGATATTATTTCTGCTAAGCTGGCATGTGCTTCTTCTAAGGCAGGACTCATTTCTTCTAAGGCAGACCTTTTTGGAGGAGGTAGTTCTTCTTGGTATTGTTGAGGCCAATCAATGGGAGATGGCTCCTCTTCATAAGCTTCTATCTTGAGAATGGATTGCCGCAGACTGGGGCTAAGACAGGAATATGAATGATCTTAGAACTGTTGAGATGACTCCTCTTCATAATAGCAAATACTCTCTTCCTCCATATAATGTCCATGAAGAGTGGTAACTAACTGACTTTGTGGCTCTTCCTTTTTGAGAAAATTTGTTCTTTGTGTACAGTGGGCCACTGTCCTTTTAACTGATTTCAAATGAGAGTTCTTCATCTCCTCAATTGCTGAACTGATCAGAGCGAATGTTTTTTCAGAAAACTCAAGAGGAGGTGGTTCAGCCTGATATTGTTGTTGTGGAGCTGATTGAGAGGAATATGCATGATCATAGAATTGCTGATATGAGTGATGTTGTAGTCCATGAGATTGTGGAGCATGAATTCCGAAAGCTTGAGCTTGCTATGGGAGATTGGATTGTTGGCTCCATGATGGGTGAAAGGAATCAAAATAGCGGTCGTTCCCCTGTCTAGAGAACGATGTGTTCTTATGCCCATTAAATTTTTTGGAAATTTGTCTCATTATAAGACATTCTCTAACATGGTGATAAGGGTCATGGCATAAAGAACATGGTTCATGGGATGTCAGAATGCCTCCCCACATGTGTGAAATTAAAAATAAAATAACAAAAAGTTAAAATAAAAAGGAGAATGAAAACGGAATTTAAGAAGAAAACTTACTAATATGCATACTCGAATGACCCTCCATGAAACAAAAGAAAAAAAATCAGATCTATAATTAGTGCAGTAGCTGTGCTGCTGTCCGGATGTGCGATTGATCGCACCTTGAAGTGCGCTCGATCGCACCTCCGGAGGCAGAACAGTACTATTGAAAAACTAGAAAAACAGAAAAAAACTTAAAACAAAAAGAAACTAAGGGAAAAAATTCCAGACAAAATCAAAGAATCCCCGGCAACGGCGCTAAAAACTTGTTGTGCCACATACTACCTAAATTAATAGATAATATTTAGTACATTTTACTCTCAAGTGCACAAGATCAAATGATAGTATAGAGCAGTAAGTACAAGATCGATCCCACGAGGATTGTTGATTTTCTTTAGAATTGATTAAAAATCAAGTTGACACTAAATTGATATTATGAAAAAGAAATAAAAAGATATAAAGATAAATTAAAAGCTAAAGGTAGGGCTTTGATATCCACCACTAATCATACTTAGATAATATAACAATATGCCAATGATCCAATCATATTGTGAATACTTAATGTTTGCCAACCTAAGGGTATTGGTGTCTACTCCTTAACCTATTGATTTCCCTAAGCAACGAATTAGGCATAGGTGTCTACTCTAACTCTTTTATTTCTTAAAGGATTTAGCATGGGTGTCTACTAAGTTGTTCTTTAAGAAAGCATAAATCTATGGAAATCAACAAACACATGAGGCCTAGGGCATGGGTGTCTACTCCCGGTTCCCCATGTTGATTAACCCAAGAACTCGGTGTGGATTTTTTTTGTTACTCTTATTAAACCAAGGACTCGATCATCCAAATTGATTTAATTAACTAGTCCATACCACATGCATATAACGGCCAATCTCATACATATGAGAAATTCAAGAAAAAAGGAATTAATCAAGTTAAATATCATAACATGATCATCACAAAGGCGCCAATATTGAAATATTAACTAAACATAATTAAGGCTTCAATCTTGCCCCCCTAAAGAGTTAGTTACACATAATTAAAATAAAACTAAAAAAGAAAAGGAAAGAAAGAACCGAAAAAGTTGTGTCTCTTCCAGGATGATCATTCTCAAGGTTTAGAGGTCTATTTATAGGCTTTTAGAAAATTCGTAGGGTTTTAGTCCTATTACAAGTGGGACTTGGAAAACCCTAATATGGAAGGAAAGTGAGTCTGGCCGCTGCTGATGTGTCACCAGCACACGGGTGCGCTCGATCGCAGTCCTACGATCGATCCTATGCATGAGGCGCTCAATCGCACATGGCTGCATCGCTACTTGTCTTCTTTGGTAGTGTGCTCGATCGCATTGTCAGGGACTCCAATTTTTCCCATTTTCTCTCTTTGAGCCCAAATCTTCTAGATTTACTTCCTTATCTTCCAAAAGCCTACAAAAGCATGGAAAACACATAAAAGAACTAAAATAGCACAAATTAACATATTTAAGGCATTAACACATATAAGTTTAAGGGCTAAAATATAAATATTTTGGCACTTTACTTCAACCCACCAACTTAATCATTGATTACCATATTCACTTCAGAAATTACAGCAAAAAGATTTTCTTCAACATTGTTGGCCTGTTCCTTCTTCTTCAGAACTCTGCAATTCTTAATGAAGTGCCTAGGATTCTTGCAGTAATGACAAATCACATTTTTCTTGAAATTGCCCTTTTTCTTTGGACCTATTTTACTAGGACCACCAAATTCATATTTGGGTTTTTCCCTTTTTTGTTGTCTAGTTCAACAACATGGGCAGATTTGCTCATTTCAGCCTTTTCTTCGAGTTTGTCTCGAAGCCTTGACTCTTGTTCAATATGAAGTTGTCTCTGAAGACCTTCCAGAGTCAGATCATCACCTTTTCTCTTAAGTGACTTACGATAATCCTTCCAAGTCGGTCGCAATTTGGCAATAACAGCACCCACTTGAAGTTTTTCATCAATTGGAATGCCTTCTGAATACAATTGTTGGACAATAAGTTGAATCTCATGAACCTGGTTCAAAATAGGCTTATTATCCACCATTTTAAAATCAAAAAATTGCTTACTAGATAGCGTTTGTTGCTAGAATCCTCAGTTTTGTATTTGTTCTCCAATGCCTCCCAGATCTCTCTTGCAAACTTCTTTGGTGCATACAAATCGAACAGTGGATCAGTGAGTGTGTTGAGGATACTCCCGCTACATGTGTAGTTGTCTTCCTCCCATTTGAACTTCACATCAATTTGTTCATCAGTTGCTCCTTCTGCAGGAACATCCGGACAGGGTGTGTTGAGCACATAGCGAACCTTCAATGTTGTCAGTAGAAATTCAACTTTCTCCTTCCAGTGTTTGTAGTTGTTGCCATCAAAACGATCCAATTTGGAAAGATCTTGTGGCATCACGTTCAGAGAAGTAATAGCAGAATTCATTGTTGGAAGTGCCATTGAAGAATGCAGAATATTTATCTAAGAATTGTTGGAAATAAAAATGTGGGAATTGCAGGGAAAAAATAAACATAGAATACAAACAGAATGGGAAGTAAATGAAATCTGGACAGTAAGGTGATTATGACTCTATCTCTTAGAGAAATACTGCCTCCCACTTGTATTAGAAGTTTTGCAAAAGGGAATCAGAGCAATCTTATCCTTAGTATACAATACTGCCCGATGTAGTGTGTAGATTGCAAACTTTGAACACTATCCAGAACTAGAAATATTTTGTAACAGCTGTTAATAGTGGTGAGAGGAAGTGAGAGAAAATGAAATTATCTGTAAAAAAAAAATAACAAATAAAAAATAAAACTGCTAGGAATTAAAATATATCTATATAATTCCATATTATCTCAGAAGTAGTTTTTTTTTTTTTTAATTGAAATAATGGTTACATGTATTTGAAAATCTAACGTTGAAAAAGCAGTTGAAACTTGAAAACACATAATGTCATCAGTTGAAACTTGAAAACACTTGATCTCATTAGTTGAAACTTGAAAACACGTGATCTCATATAACATAATAATAGGAGATATTCATGAAGTAGTGGTAACCGATAAAAACAAGATAATAGGATAAAAAGTTATTTATTTAAAATCAATGACTATTAAAACATGATAATAGGAGATCAGTTATTTATTTGAAATTCAAAATAATCATGAAATAATAATAAATTTGAAATTTTAGTTTCATGAAATAATATCAACAAACTAGAGAAGAGTACAATGGAAATTGCAGACAAACGGACAAAATCTAATTGGTTAAAATTCAATGTCATTCTGGATCTTTTGTTATGGGCCGAGTCTTCGGTTTGGCTTGTATCATGCTCATCTTGGATTTATCAAGTATAGGAGTAATGATATAAGGAGGACTAGAGTCCTCCCAAATATAATGTGTCATTTAAAATCACCAATAGATCAACATTCAATAATGATCATCTCAAATTCAATGGTGATTTTAAAAGACACGTCACATTTGGGAGGACTCTAGGAAGACTCTAGTCCTCCTGATATCATTACTCCGAGTATAGACTATATATCCTTGGGCAATGATTGATAAGAAACTAGTTGATGAATCCACAATATATATGATGTGTTTCCCAGTTAATGATGTTAAAATATTGTTTGTCTTTATTGTTATGTTGGATGTGTTAGAGAATATCATGAAGTCCGTTTGTTTCACCGTAAAATGATTTATGGAAAATATTTTCCGTATTTTCGGGTGTTTGGTGTGAGGTAAAATAATAGTCAATGAAAAATATTTTCCCTTTAACATAAAACTCTTCTTTAATTTTTGGAAAATGGTTTACGGTTTTGAAAACCATAAACCATTTTTCGACTTTGAGCATCTCATTCTCAAATTGACGGACCTTGCCAAGACCCGCCTAGGACCTCGTTGGGACTTGACCGGGACCCAGCCAAGACCTACCTGGGACTTGACAGAGACTTGCCCAAGACCCGCTCCTGTAGTGACCAAAATAATTAACTAATCTTAGGTAGCTTAGTTAGAAGGTTAATTTGGATTTTGGGTCATTAGGTACAACTGTAGGGTTATTTTGGGAATTTTGAACTTTCTAACCGTATGTATATACGCGCTTGTCCTTACTATGGACATATGCAAGGGGAACCACCCAGACGTACGCTAACTTTTGGATACCACTGGAGAATGCTCGAACGTACGACTCAACCTTTGGTCTGCTAGGTAAACAGTACTGTACGTACGTCCCAATAGCACCGTACGTATGCTACTTTTTTGAATAACCTGCAGCGCTCTCAACTTTTTCTCACCTATAAATACCCCATACCCCTCGCCTCCCATTGTCATTTTCGCCCTCAGGCTCTCTACATCACCCTGTGTTAGTGTCTTTGTGAGTTTTAGCGTTTTGTAAAAAAAGGAAAGGTGGTTTCTTGAAGGCTTTGCTTCTAGGAGGTAACCTTCTACACTTAAGTTTCTCTTTGGTTGTGATACTACTTTCTAGACTAGGTTAGTTGTTGGTTTGAGTTTCTAGTTAGGTTGAGCTTTGATCTTGATTTGGATTTGGTTAACGTTTTATCTTTGTTGAACGTGTTTTCTTGTGTATGAAGGCTTTACTTTGGGATAGGGAGTCTTAGAAATCCTTTTGGGTAGTTTTAGAACCTGTTGGGAGGATACGAGGACGTTGGGAATGAATGAGATTCTACCTGAACCTTCTGAGCGGATGTATGGCCACGAGACCAGAAGTACGAGCCTTCTGGGCAGACATACGGCCACGAACCTGGACGTACAGTTAGAAGCATTACAGTGAACGCCATTTTTACCAATCGTGCGATAGCCTCTTTTTTCTTACGTTCTAGGTTTGTTTTAGCTGAACTTAGGACTAATAGAAGGTTTTCCACAGATTTGGAGAACCCAAAACGTGTGGAGGGATACTCGGAGAATCTTTACGACCTAGGTGAGTTTTAACTCACATAATGCTCGCCATTTATTTTTCCGCATTGCACAATTATTTTGTGTATCAAAACATGCATATTTACAACTCTCACGATATACTCCTTGTCACACATGAACTCTAGATTTTTGTGAAAATGTGATACTTAACAAGATAATGACATTGAGACTTGTAAAAGCATGCATGTAAAATACGGACAAGATTAATTGCATCGTATGACATGGTACACCGGTACGTGCGGGATAACAGTCATGGGCTTATTATACATGTTAACTTTATGGTCAAATGTATATGTGATATATGGGCCTTGGATCCAATGATTGTTTCGTGACCGGCATAGCCTTAACGGGCAGTCACTACAGGACAGACATCATTTGTAGCGTGGGTCACCCGAGGTCGGACTCAGTTGGGCTGCTAGTGCTATGGACGGTAGCGTACAATGGTCGGGGCATCGACATTGCATTATAGGTCCCTTAGGATAGTGCCAACCCTGCTGAGAATGGGTAATATCTCGGGTAGACCATACTGTTGAACTATCACTGTTACTCATAATTATAAGCATGTACTATATCCATATCACATCCTTGTATAACTGTCATGATTAAACTGTTGCATTTTACCAAACGGAGTTCATCATAAAATAATGGCATGGGTATTATGTGCATTAATTTTCACTAAATCCTTGGACTTACCCCCTTTTTTTTATGTTTTTCCCTCCACTATGAATAATTGTGCGGTTTAGCTAGCATAGAAGATGCCTACGGACCCGACTTGGGTGATTACTCAGGAGCTAATCCGAGTGGTTTTTGAAGATATGGACTTTGTTTGGTTGACTTCCATTCGGGATGAGGGAGGAATCATGCAGGAAGCAATGATCGAGATTGTCATCTCTTTGGCATTACTTAAACTTAGGCTTCGATCTTTTCATCTTTGTAAGACAATTATCTGGTGGTATGTAATATGTTATGACAGTCTGTTGGCCGATACTCTTGGTGACATATTTATGCTATGAGGTATTATGTTTACTTTGGTGTATGAATGTTTGGTTGTTTTAGTTACTGCTCCCTATTCCTACAATTTAAAAGTCTTTTGCTGAGGTCTCTCGTATAGGAGAGGTTGTGATCCCTAAGTCTTGTCCCGTGAGGGGTAAGGCTGGGAGACGAACCATGGGGTCAATTATCAGTTAATTGATTTTTCCATCAGGGTCGTTACAGTTGGTATCACAACCTTATGCTCTGAAGTGGTGACATGTATTGTCCCGATACTTGGATTTGTGGCTTCGGTTTTGTTTGATTCAAGGGCAACCCACTATTTCGTATCTATCATGTTTGTAAGACTGTCTAGACTCGTAGTACGGACTTTGGAAACTGGTCTTGCTGTAACTACCTCCGTAGGCAAAATTGTAATTTGTAAGTGTGCAGTTTGTGAATGCCATGTAAGCATCTGCGGAAGGATACTTTCTGCAAACTTAGTTGTTCTCCCTATGAATAGTTACAGCATTATTCTTGGGATGGATTCACTGGCAAAGCCTTTGGCAGTTATCGACTGCGCTCGAAAGCAAGTTACGCTTAGGCCACGGGGAGAAGGAGAAGTTATACATGTTGGATCGCGAGTGAGGTCTTTACCTCCCACTATTTCGGACGTTTGGGCCAGGAAGCTCATTCTTTAAGGAGGGCAAGCGTTTTTGGCGTTCGTGATTACCCCGGCGAAGGAAATAAAGAAGGACCTACAGGATATCCCTGTGGTGCGGGATTATCCAGATGTCATTTCAACAAACTATTCTAGATTGCCACCATAGAGGGAGGTGGAATTTGGAATTGAGTGTATGCCAGGCACCAATCCTATATTGAAGGCACCATATAGGATGGCACCATCAGAGTTGAAGGAGCTAAAGAAACAACTTTAAGAGTTATTGGATAAGAGGTTCATTCACCCTAACTCATCACCGTGGGGACCGCCGGTGTTGTTCGTGAAGAAGAAGGACGGGTTGATGAGGATGTGCATCGACTACAGTAAGCTGAACAAGGTAACGATTAAGAACAAGTATCCTTTACCAAGGATTGACGACCTGTTGGATCAGCTGCAAGGAGTATGTGTGTTCTCTAAGATTGACCTGCACTCAGGCTATCACCAAGTGAGGGTGAAGGAAGAATACATTCCTAACACATCCTTCAGAACTCATTATGGACATCACGAGTTTTTAGTTATGCCTTTTGGACTAACTATCGCGCCAGCACGATGAACAGAGTATTTCACGACTATTTGGATCATTTCACTGTGGTTTTCATTGACGACATCCTGATCTACTCAAAGACGTCAAAGCAGCACAAGGAGCATCTACGAAAGGCATTAGAGAGGCTTCGAAGAGAGCAGCTCTATGCTAAACTAGAGAAGTACGAATTTTGGCTATACAACAGTCTTTTCTTGGACACGTGATTTCTGGTGATGGTGTACCAGTTGACCCGGAGAAGGTCAAGGCGGTAGTGGAATGGACCAGGCTAGCCAGTATGTTTGAGATTCGGAGTTTCATAGGACTTGCTAGTTATTACCGACGCTTCATCGAGGGTTTCTCGAAGCTGTCGGGACTACTTACTGATTTATGCTTTCTTAAAGAACAACTTAGTAGACACCCATGCTAAATCCTTTAAGAAATAAAAGAAATAGGGTATACACCCATGCCTAACTCGTTGCTTAGGAAAATCGATAGCTTCAGGAATAGACACCCATACCCTTAGGTTGGCAAACATTAAGTATTTACAATATGATTGGATCATTGGCATATTGTTATATTATCTAAGTATGATCAGTGGTAGATATCAAAGCCCTACCTTGAGCTTTTCATTTATTTTTACATCTTTTTATTTCTTTTTCACACTATTAATTTAGTGACAACTTAATATTTTTATCATTTCAAAAACAAAATCAACAATCCTCGTGGGATCGATCTCGTATTTGTTGCACTATACTATCGTTTGATCTTGTGCACTTGCGAGTAAAACGTACTAAATATTATTTATTAATTTAGGTAGTATTTGGCACAAAAATTTCTTGTGCCAAATACCCACCTAAATTAATAGGTAAATACTAGGTACGTTTTACTCGCAAATACACAAGATCAAACGATGGTATAGTGCAACAAGTACGAGATCAATCCCACGAGGATTGTTGATTTTGTTTTAGAGTTGATAAAAATATTAATTTGTCACTAAATTAATATTGTGAAAAAGAAATAAAAGGATATAAAGATAAATGAAAAGCTAAAGGTAGGGCTTTGATATCCACCACTAATCATACTTAAATAATATAACAATATGTCAATGATCCAATCATATTATGAATAATTAATGTTTGCCAACCTAAGGGTATGGGTGTCTACTCCTTAAGCTATTGATTTCTCTAAGCAACGAATTAGGCATGGGTGTCTACTTTAATTCTTTTCTTTCTTAAAGGATTTAGCATGGGTGTCTACTATGTTGTTCTTTAAGAAAGCATAAATTTGTGAAAATCGACAAACACATGAGGCCTAAGGCATGAGTGTCTACTCCCGGTTCCTCATGTTGATTAACCCAAGAACCCGGTGTGGATTTCTTTTGTTACTCCTATTAAACCCAGGACTCGATCATCCAAATTGATTTAATTAACTAGTCCATACCGAATGCATATAATGGCCAATCACATACATATGAGGAATTCAAGAAAACAAGAATTAATCAAGTTAAGCAACACAATATGATTATCACAAAGGCGCCAATATTGAAATATTAAATAAGCATAATTAGGGCTTCAATCTAACCCTCCTAAAGAGTTAGTTACACATAATGAAAATAAAACTAAAAAGAAAGAGAAAGAAAGAACTGAAAGGTAGCCTCCAATTCCTCTCCCCAATGTTGTGTCTTTTTCGGGATAATTATTCTCAAGGTTTAGCGGTCTATTTATAGGGCTTTAGAAGTCCTTGTTACACTAGTAAACCTAGAAAATTCGTAGGGTTTTAATCCTATTACAAGTGGGACTTGGAAAGATCTTAATATGGAAGGAAAGTGAGTCTGGTCGCAGCTGATGTCTCACCAGCGCACGGGTGCGCTCGATCGCAGCCCGTGTACGCTTGATCGCAGGACTGCGATTGAACCTATGTGCGAGGTGCTCGATCGCAGATGCTGCATCGCTGCTTCTCTTCTCTGGTAGTGCACTCGGTCACAAGTTCCCTGCACTCGATCGCACTGTCAGGGACTCCAATTTTTCCCAATTTCTCTCTTTGAGCCCAAATATTCCAGATTTACTTCCTTATCTTCCAAAAGCCTACAAAAGTATGGAAAACACATAGAAGAACTAGAATAGCACAAATTAACCATACTTAAGGAATTATCACATATAAGTTTAAGGGCTAAAATATGAATATTTTGGCACTTAACACACCCCCAGACTTACATATTGCTAGTCCCTTAGCAATACGAAACTGAAAACAAAATGAAAAACAGAAAACAAAAAGATAAATCCATCTTTTGTGGGATGTACGATTGCATTTAGTATATGTAACAAGCCTTTTAAACCCCTAAGAATTCCCTAGAGGACGAGTGAAGTCTCGTGAGGGTTTTCCAGGAATGTTACCCACAAACATCATGCAAGAGTTCATGTTGTCCAAAAATTAAGATATCACGCAAAACCATGATTTTCATTCATTAGCAAGCTTAAAAAGATAAACTCCATGTTACTGTAACGCCCAAGATAATTATTAAGTTTATTATTAATAACGTCATAGTAATCTAAATTAATTAATGAGAAATTGCACATGAGATAATTTAGTTTAATAAATATAATAATAATAATATTTTTGAGATAATAATATAATAGCAATATTATTTAACGAGGATATATTAATGTAATATAAGTTTTAAGTGATAAAGAGATTAACTAATAATAATGTTAGTGTGACAATTGATCAATAAATAAAATAAGTTAATGGTACTAGAATAATAAAGTGTGATAATAAGTCCTAGTGTGATAAATAACTATATGTATGGGTAAATTGTAGTTGAAATAAATGGTAAGGGTGAAATATGAAATTAAGAAAGATGAATTAAAGGTAGTGGGGATAAATCTTGCAATTCTAAATAGTTGGGGCTTTAAAATAGAAAGAGAATCTTAAAAAAAAAAATGCAAAAAGGCAAGCCTTTTTGGTGGTCCCACGTGCAGCCCCCCCCATTCTCGCTTTCCTTTCTCCTTTCTTTCTTTTCTCCCTCGCCCCATCTCATGCACAGCCCCCTTTCCCCCATTATCCCTTTGTCTCACTCTTTCTCCTTCCACACACACATACATACGGCCTAAAGAGAGAGAGAGAAAGAGCTGCAGATTGAGATAGAGAGAGAAAGGTGCTGCTGTCCGTGAGAAAGAAAGAAGAAAGAAGAAGGAAGAAGGAAGAAGGAAAAGAAGAAGAAAAAAAAAAGAAAAAAAAAAAGAGGAAAGTGACGAAGTTCTAGGGGATTTGGGCCATGGAAGCTTGAATGGTAAATGCTAAAGCTTTTCTTTGTGATTTTATCGTATCCATTGATTATAGCAAATGAAAATGACATGAATCATTAGGGATTTCTTTAGGTCCAAAAAATTAGGGTTCTTGAATGGGATTTTGTTATATTGTTAAAATCTTTAGTTTCTCTTTAAGGTTTTGTTCTACCCATTGAATATCAAGCTTGAAATCATAATGATTTGGGGATTTTTAATTAGGTATGAAAATTGGGAAAATTTGATAAGAAACCTAATTCCTAAAATTAATGTGGGGCTTTTATGTGTAGTAGATTGCTATGCATAATTCAAGCTCCGGGCTGTTAAATTAATAGGTTGAAACTCCAATTTTACTTATTGGTAAAGTATGGACATAAACCCTAATTTTATATGGTTTGAATTAAGTTGGGGCTTTAGGTATGTGAACACTAGGAATGTTGTTTGAATGGATTAATTACATTTAAAGCGTTAATTAATCCTAGGTTTTCATGGGATTCCATGAAAATTGATAACTATAGGGTTTAGGTTCTAATATGTCATATTAGAATCATAATGATTATTGTAAGTGTTATGAGAATTATAAAGTTGGGGGTAAATTGCTAGATTAAATGGCTTAGAAGAGAATAACAATTATAGGGTTAAGTGTAATGCTTAACCTAGAGTGTATGTATATGCCTCAAGATTTAGTGATTTAATATATTATGATGTAGAATCATAGTTCAATGTAACTAAGTTATTAGATAATTAATCCATTAGCTAATGGAGCGTGATACTTGTAGTGCTCAAGTATCTTTATAGAGTATGAGTTGTTAAGCTAAGATTAGAGCTTAATTATGTTTTAATTATGTAAATGCTTAGGTGCATTGCAGTTGAGAAAAAGAGTTCACCAAAGGGTACTCAAGCGAACAAGGTAAGTATTTTACTTATTGGGCAAAAAGATAGTGTGTTTTAAAGTATAAAAGATGTTTTGGATGAATGATTGATACAAGGTGTTTTGTGATTATATGACTATTTAATGATGTTCCATGAGATGTGTTGGATGAATGTTTGATGAAATGTTTCTATGAGCTTTTATGGGTCTACAAGATAATGTGATGATTATGTTGTTATGAGCGTTTTGATGGTTGGCATAGTTTATGACATGATTCTATGATTTTATGATATGAGTTATGATAACATATGAGTTCAAGGGTTTATTGACACAAGATGATGAACATGAGCATAAGCATGCAGAGCATATGATTGCATGAAAATGATGATAAAGGCATGGTAACCTGGCCTTACTTTGTAGATGGCACAAGTAGCGCCAAGCAAAGTAAGGTTAGGGACAAATGACGTTAAAGAAAAGGTAAGTCGTCTTACTATGTAGATGGCCCAAGTAGCGGCAAGCAAAGTAAGAACGGTCCTTGTTTTGTAGATGGCACAAGTAGGGGCAAGCATAGTAGGGACAGAGACAAATGATGTTAAAGAAAAGGTAGCTGGTCTTACTCTGTAGATGGCACAAGTAGCGGCAAGCAAAGTAAGAACGGTCCTTGTTTTGTAGATGGCACAACTAGAGGTAAACAGAGTAAGGACATGGACAAATGGTACACAAAGAAACAAGAAACAAGAATGACAATGATGAGCATGAGCTTGCATAGCATATGCATGTTATGATGATGATGATGATATATGATGCTTGCATTGTTGCATATGATGATTTTTATGCTAGACGTATCGGTATGCATACGAGACAGGAGATGGAACTGTGCGTATGTATATCGTTATGGATAGGTGATACTTGGTGACTTTCCATACGTTTTATTGTTAAGCTATATAATATGTAAGTATGTATAAAGTTAGATGGGTTAGCATGCGCATGTTCTAAGAGCGAAAGATCAGGCTTACGTATACTTTCACAACTGATCCAGTATGTTTTCAAATGATGATTCTTTTTGTAAGCCTAGTGAGTTCTATACTGCTGAGTGTCTCTATTTTATGGAGACAGCAGGCTCATGAAATATGCCTGCATCATGGGTGGTGTTGATTCCCGTGGTGCATACGATGTTGTTGATGCAGGTACAAGGACCCTAGATGATGATCCAGTGGCTATGTATCTGGGTTACCACGGTGCCTGAAGCCTGGACACATTGGGTGTTCATTTTGTTGGACTAGTTGATAGCCCTCTTTTGTAGAGCATTCATGTATATGCTTAGAATTTGTTATTTTGTATATGGCTCGTGTCGCATGTGACACTTTTGTATAGCCATTCTTTTGTACGTAAGCTTTAATCACTTAAATGTATTAATCAGCTATGATGTGTTATGCTATGTCTTATGTTATTTATATTCTGCTGCAAAGATATGAATTCTGATGAATTATTGATGATGCATGTAGCTCTGTATGGCATATGATATTGTCAATCAAGTCAATGCATGGGTTCATGGCATACTACGGCATCGCCATACCACTGTGACAATCCGCTTTGTTGTGGGTAATGCTTTTTTTTTTAAAGAAAAAAATTTAGTCACGTTTTAATCAAGTGGGTCGTCATAGTTACTATCTTATCAATTCCATTTTATTATTTCCGTGTTGTTTTTTTTTTTTTTGAAGAAAAGTTGGAATTCATTGATTAATACGAGCCTTGCTCAGTAAGTACCAGATCCCGAATGCATAAGGGATATTCATCAATCCATAACGTATGCTGCCCTAATGTGAGAGCCAGTTTTGCAAGACTATGTGCTACATTATTACCTTCACGATAAGTGTGACTAACCCTCCATTCCCTACAGTGCCCCAACATGAGTTTGGCATCTTGTAGTACATGACCATAGCTACCTAACCAATCCCCTTCCAGTTTAAGAATATTAATTATCTCCAATGCATCCCCTTTTAGAACCACCTTCCTCAATCCCAGCCATCGTAAGCTCACCGCATGCCACGCAGCTATTGCCTCTACAAATCCTAGGATCCATGACCAGCTCTTTAGTAGCACATAGTGAAGCCAACCGAACACCCTCATGGTTACGAACAACTACTCCAAGCCCCATCAAGAGAAGCGTCCCAGTTTAGCTTTACGAAGCCTTCAGGCGGTTTCTGCCATCTAATGTTAACATGGTTTACCGGCAAAAGTTGGCGTTGACACCTTCCCGTTTCTGCTCTATCAAAAGCCGCCATTTGCTCCCTTGCCCTTCGTATCACTTCAGCAGGTGCTAGTAGAGGTCCCCCAATGACTACTGCATTCCGTCTAAACCAAATTTGGTGTGCTACAGTGGCAAAGTGCTGCACCTCCTTGATGGCCAAAGTCTCAAATAATTGATCAAAAATACCTGCAAACGTATCATCATTGATGGAGCTTTTTCGTAATTTCCTGGAACTTTCCAGCCAGACATCCCTGGCCGAGCCACACCTACATAAAATATGCTCCAATGTTTCAGGTTCAAGTTCGCAGATTGGACATAAAGGGTTTTGTGTGATATTGCGCCTACTCAGATTCACTTTAGTGGCCAGGGTGTTAGTGCATGCCTTCCAAAAAAAGGATTTCACCACTGGTGGCCCTCTAACATGCCAAACTTTCCTCCAAAAACCCTTGAAGTATGAGCAATAGAACATTCTCCCTTATGTCTCTCCTTCCATGATATGCACAAGTAATATGCACTCCGTACTAAAAAGAACCCATTCTTAGTGCCCATCCATGCTAGCTGATCCGCTTGTCCACCAGGACTAGGAGCAATACTAGAAATTTTGAGTATCTCCTCCTCAGAATAAAGTTCTTGCAGTAAAGCATAGTTCCACCATCTGGTGTGAGGACCGAAGAGAGCACTAACTTTAGATTCCCTAGGTAAAATTCTTGCTGGGGACTGAATCGAATATGTGGATGGATACAGGATCCAACTGTCCCCTCATATACTTACTGATTGTCCATTCCCACCCTCCATATCAATCCTTCTTTGAGAAGCTTCAAAGAATTCCATATGCTTTTCCAAGCATATGATGGCCTTTTCGCCAATGACGAATCCAAAAGCGAACCTCCCGGGAAATATTTTTCTTTTAGAATTGTTGCCACCAAAGAATTAGGATTCTTCAATATTCTCCAACCTTGCTTAGCAAGTAGAGCTTGGTTGAAAGCCTCAAAGTCGCGGTATCCCATCCCTCCCTTCTCCTTAGGCAAACTCAAATTTTTCCAATTCATCCATACTACCCTGAAGAGGTTCTCCTTATGCCACCACCAGAATTTTGCCATCAAAGAATTAAGCTTCTTACAAAGAGTCTTTGGAAGTTTAAAGACGCTCATTGTGTAGGTAGGTATGGCTTGAATCATGGCCTTCAAAAGCACCTCCTTTCCGGCTTGAGAAAGGAATTTCTCCTTCCATCCGTTCTGTTTCTCCCAGACCCGACTTTGCATATTTTGGAAAGAACGAGTTTGTCCTCCCAACAATAGCTGACAGTCCCAAATACTTCTCATAGCTAGATATAGAGCTCACACCCAAAGCAGCCAGAATTTGGTCCTGTGAGCTCATCTTCATATTCTTGCTAAAGAAAATAGAGGTTTTGTCTCTATTTATCTTTTGCCCCAAAGCCCTTTCATAAACCTCCAAAACCTCTTGAATTTTGTACCATTCAGAGAGTTTTGCCTTGCAAAAGAGCAGGCTATCATCTGCAAAAAGGAGATGGTTAAGTTTGGTACCTCGCCATGTAATGGGAAGCCCTGATAGATCATTGTTCAATTTAGCCCTGTGAAGAAGAGTACTAAGTCCTTCTGCGCAATTTAGGAATAAGTAAGGTGATAAAGGATCGCCTTGCCTAATCCCTCTCGTTGGCATGATCTGGCCTTGGGGCTGTCCATTTATGAGAATGGAGTATGAAATAGTTGTCACACAAGTCATGATTAACTGTATCCATCGATCTCCAAAGCCAAGTCGTTTCATCATTTCTTCCAGAAAAGCCCACTCGACCCTATCATAGGCCTTGCTCATGTCTAACTTGAGCACCATGTATCCCTTCTTTCCCCGCAAACAACCATTCATGGTGTGTAATGCCTCATAAGCCACTAAAAGGTTGTCGGTAATCAACCTCCCCGGAATGAAAGCACTTTGGGTGGGTGAGATTATTTGGGGTAACACCTTCTTCAACCGATTCGCAAGAACTTTGGAACTCAATTTGTACATGACGTTACAAAGACTAATTGGTCGAAAATCAGTTCACATAAAGGATTCTTCTTCTTTGGAATAAGGGCTACAAATGTTTTATTAATGGCAAGATCAAAAATTCCAAGATTAAGGAAATTTAGCACTGAAGCACATACCTCTTGCCCAACTGTGGACCACACACTTTGATAAAAACAGGCAGCAAAACCATTAGGGCCAGGGAACTTAAGAGGGTGCATCTGTCTCAAAGCCACCCCCATTTCCGCTTCGGTGAAGTTGGCCAAAAGGCAAGTGTTCATCTCATGTGAGACCCATACCTCCACCCCAGACAAACAGTCCTCCATTTCGTCTACTCTACCCGTTGTAAACAACTATTGGTAATATCTCAGAAAAGCACCATGTAAGTCCTCCCCGCTGGTCCACTCTTGTTGTTCCTAAATACTACCTAAATTAATAGATAATGTTTAGTACGCTTTAACTCGCAAGTGCACAAGATCAAAACAATAGTATAGTGCAGCAAGTACGAGGTCGAACCCACGGAGATTGTGATTTTGTTTAAAATTAATTAAAAATATCAACTTGTCACTGAATTGATATTGTGAAAAAGAAATAAACAGATAATAAAGATAAATGAAAAGCTAAAAGTAGGGCTTTGATATCCACCACTAATCATACTTAGATAATTGATGTGGTATTTTTGTGACCAAAAATATCAATTATAAAATAACCACTCGCAATAGGACGAATCTTTGTAGGATACGGTTATAGAGAGGGTGTCGGACCTCAAGGACTGCAGGGGTTTAATTATCAAAATTTGAAAGATTAAAATTAACTTAATTAAAAGAGAGTGATTTGTTTGTGTGAATCTGAAGTGCATAAAATAAACGGAAATAAAAGAAGTAAATGTATGAGAGAGAGGGTAGGGTATTGACTTTACCACAATCTGCACATCAATGGTTAACCGTATTTAATTCTAGCAATTCATTCTATGCATGTTATAATTTCAACAAGAAAACATATAAAAATAATCTCATACAATCAACGGAATAGCATAACCCATCTTCGGTTGGCACGGACCGTCTACCTAAATTACACTAAACTAGGGTGTAGTACGATCCGTCTTCCCTAAACATGGCCTATCTAACCCTATTGATTGCATGCCAATTAAGAACCATTGTATAACCATCATTCTTATAATCACAGAAAATAAGAATGATTTGAGTTCAATAATACTAAAATAATTTCTAAGACAAGATAAGAATTTTACTAATATTGAATTGGAATTTAAAGAACAACTGCATTTAATATGAAGAACAGAAATCAATTGTAGCAATCCTCAGAGTTATACAATCAACATGCATAAATTGAAAGACTAGAAATTAAATACAATCAAGCCATTGTGCTTGGAAAGGGCTACATCAATACCCCACAATTGGGTTTAGCTGCTCATGATCTTCTAAGCTCCACAGACTATTTTACTGAATTTTGCTCTAAAAGTGGTGTGTCTGTTTACAATGTTTAGAACCCTATTTATAAGGAATTGGAAAACCCTAAAACCCTAGAAATCCTCAAAAAGTCGGAAGTCAGTCTCCAAGTCCAATTGGGAGACTGAAATCCAAGTCCATGCTGGAGAAGGATTCTTGCCGTGCACAGTACGCTCGTGTGCGCTAGAGCCTAGCTGGTGTGCGCGCAAGCGCAAGCATGCGCTCGATCGTTGATTGCAGATGCTCAAGTGCAGTGCGCTCGATCCTAGTCCAGAATGCTCAGCTTTTTGATCTTTTAAGCCCACTTTCCATTGGTTTGTCAAATAAGACCTGAAACACAAAAACAAAGCAAAATCAAACAAATAACAATGCTAAGGAATTAACATATGTAAATTAAGGGGCTTGAATGTGCAACATTCGGCGCTTATTACACCCCCCAACTTACATATTGCTAGTCCCTTAGCAATACAAAACAGAAAATAAAATGAAAGCTAAAAAGATAAATCCAACTTTCGTGGGATGTACGGTTGCATTTTGCGTATGCAACAAGCCTTTTAAACTCCTAGGAGTTCCCTAGAGGATGATTGAAGTCTCGTGAGGCTTTTCCAGGAATGATACCCACAAACATTTTATACCCATGTAGTTCTCAAACATGCAATATCATAACCATCATGGTTCTCAGTCATAAACAGGCTTAATAGAACAAACACTTTCTTCACAATTTCAGGCAATCACAACTTAGCTTCAATCATGGCAGTTATGAGATATCACAAGATTCAACTAGTGTATGTGAACTCAACAAATAGTCAAGGGATTTCAAAACTAAACTCAATCATGCATGGATTAATACTCAAAATTCATTGGACTTCCTACTAGATAAACAACCAAGGCAAAAATTGCTTCTTTTTTTTTTTTTTTTTTTTTTCACTTAGCTCCATTAAGCTTTCTAATTGATCCATGTATCGAGCGTTAAGCCAATGACTCCCAAACCAGATGGTTTTAGGGCATTAGGTGTAAAGACACCCCTAAGGACTTACTAACTCGGATCAAAAAGGCTATAAAGCTAAGTTATATATATATATATAACTTTAATTTTATGCCAAGGTCGTTTTCCCAATAAGTTGCCCAACAAAATTCTGAATATTAAAAACAAACATTCTTGATTCCAAATTTCATGCCCCACAGACTATATGCTAGTGTGCTTGTGCAAATCAAATTGAAACAAGTAATATTTCATGCTACCAACGAAAGTAACCCAGTTTTAATTCCTTAATCAAGTGATCATGTGTTCGTCATATTAAGCCCATCAATGAATTTCAAACCACAACAGGAAAATCAATTGCATGCTTAGAACTATCATGTATATGCCCACACCACCCCCCCCCCCCCCCAACTTAAAGTGCACAATGTCCTCAGTGTGTGGAAAATAACAATAAAACAGTGCAAGGGGAAAAAGAAACACCGAACCTGTCACTACGGCGCAGAAGAAGATGCCCAAGGAGTAGGTGGCAGCCGTGCTACAATGGCGCACAGCAGTTCTTGCTGGGCTTCAAATCGTTCATCTGCCTGGCACCTATCCTCCGCTCTCTGGGTTGCAAGCTCAGAACGGAGATCTTGCAATTCTTTGTGTAGGGACTCATACTGTGACATGGTCAGAGTAACTGTTGCTGCCGCTCCCGTGCTGTCGACTGGATCCGCTGGAGGTGGCTCATCGTGCACAGGCCCATCAGCGTCCCTAACGACCTTTGCTGTCGCAAGCACCCGACGTCATCTCGGCAAGTGAGAATAACTCTGATTCCACTGGATCAGACCAAACTAAGGATGCGTGGAAATAGGTCCAGCAGCGGGGGTACCCTCTATGCCTCGGGTCTGAAAGATCTAGGTGAGGAGAAAAGGGAAAGAAAGTCCCTATGAAGCTGAACCCTGCGTGCACCTCACAATCGCTCCATCCCAAAACTTGTGCAACTGGTCCCAAATGAGCTGGGGGATGGAAATCAAATAGCCTCTCTGAAAGGTATAGAGTGCCGCAAGAAAGGGGCCGCGCCGTTGAGTCTTGTGTCCGAAGGGACACACATTCCGCTGCAATATGAAATCCCTGAACCACAGACGGGAAGGTAACATGTCCTTGCTTGTAGAGTTGCGGAGGTCATCAGTGTAGCGGCCGTGGCAGGTCGGAGTACCAAGGGGAACCATCCCGAGCCAAGATATCTGACGGGCACTTATGGGAGCATTGCAAAGCAACAGCAATGTCGTCGGTGGTCAACTCAATGTCTATGCCCGCCACGAAAGAAGAGAGGATGCCCGGCTGAGTACAGTCGAAGGTAAGGTGGGCATAAAAGTCCCGGACCAGCCCTTCGTAAGCGACGGGGCTGACTGGCTAGAACAGGGCAGCGAGGCAACGGCGTTGACATTCTTTGACCGCCCACTTTGTTGCTTGGAAACCTTGAAAGACGGTATTCACGGCAAAGGAGGTCTCCAAGATGAGCTTCCGTTGCTTCCCACGGCGACGTAACGGCTGGGGCGTGGCCTTGGGGGTGGTATCCCGAGCAGGGGAAGACCGGGAGGTGGAAGCAGTGGCTGGAAGCATGAGGCTGTTTGGTTGAGGCCTTTTATCGAACACTTGGTGGGCACCTCAAAAGAGAGGTAGTGAAGAACCACCTTACATGGCTGCCTAACCCCCTGCAAAACAGAACAAATCCAACACAGAGCAGTCCGTGGACCCACGGACTGCTGATTTTCACAAAAAAAAATGAAAAAAATGGGTCACGGTGGGGGTGTTGGGGAGAGTGAGCTGGGGGAGAGAAAGATGGATGGGGGAAAGAAAACAGGGAAGGTGGGGTGGCGTTGGGTTTGTCGGCGATGGTATGGGAGGGCGGTGGTGGTGGGTTGGTGTTTGGGGGCGGGGGAGAGGCGGTGGTGGGGTCTCGCAGTGGGTGTGTGGGTGCCGGGGGGGGGGGGGCTGCGGTGCTGGGGAAGAAAGGGAAATGGGGAAGAAAGGGAAGGGGCCGTGACCTAAAAAAGGGTCACGTGAGACCTCTGAACGAGTGTGCTCGAACGGCACTAACGTGTGCTCGATCGCACTTGCTCAGAGGGGGAGAGAATGGGCAGGGGTACGTTCGAGTGCTCCTGAAGGTGCGCTCGAGTTTACTCGTGCATGTGTGTGTGAGTGTAGAGCTGCTGAGCTAGATCCCACTCGTGGTGGGCTCGAGCGCAGGCCCGTGTTCTGGGATCGAGCGCACAGTGTGTGCACTCGAGCCCAGGGTGTTAGTGCCTCAATCAAAAAAATAGACGGGATCCGTCAAATCGACGGATTCCACGTCTGTACCTGGCTCGAGGTTTTGGTTGCAGGGCTTCAACCTTTGACAGTTGTCCTTGAATAGAGTGCCATCCTTTGGGTCCCGCAATTCAACGGCGTCATGGGGCGACACTGAGGTGACTATGAAGGGGCCGTCCCACCTTGAACGGAGCTTCTCAGGGAAAAGCCGGAGTCTAGAATTGAAGAGCCATACTTTCTGGTCCGGCACAAACGTTTTGGGCAAGATATGTTTGTCATGAAAAGCCTTAGTTCGCTCCTTGTAAAGGCAAGCACTATCATAGGCATCTCGCCGCAGCTCCTCCAACTCTGTCAACTGAAGTTTCCGGTGAGAACCGGCTGCCTGCATGTCGAAATTGAACTGCTTTATTGCCCATAGAGCCTTGTGTTCTAATTCCACAGGAAGGTGACACGCCTTGCCATATACCAGCCGATAGGGAGACATTCCAATGGGGGTTTTGTAAGCTGTGCGGTAGGCCCATAATGCATCATTGAGGCGCAAGGATCAATCCTTGCGGTCTGGCCTAACCGTCTTCTCCAGAATATGCTTAATCTCCCGGTTAGACACTTCCACTTGGCCACTTGTTTGAGGATGGTAGGGAGTGGCTACCTTATGTGTGACAGAATACTTGAGAAGAAGGCCTTGAAAAACCGGTTGCAGAAGTGTCTACCTCCATCACTGATGATAGCCCGAGGAGTACCACATCTGCTGAAAATGTTGGCTTGGAGGAATTTCACTACAACCTTGTGATCATTGGTCTTTGTAGCAATGGCTTTTACCCACTTAGAAACATAATCCACTCCTACCAAAATGTACTCATACCCGCAAGATGGTGGGAAGGGTCACATGAAGTCGATACCCCAGACATCAAAAATCTCTACGATAAGGATGGGGTTTAATGGCATCATGTCCCTCCGAGACATAGCTCCTAGGCATTGACATCTCTCACAAGCTCAGCAGAAGTCATAGGCATCTTTGAACAAGGTGGGCCATGTGAATCTGCATTGTAGAACCTTAGCTGTTGTCTTCTTGGCACTGAAGTGTCCTCCACAAGCTAGGGAATGACAAAAGGTAAGAATGTTGGAAAATTCACTCTCAGGGACACAACGTCGGATGATCTGATCAGCACAATATTTGAACAACTCTGGATCTTCCCAATAATCGAATCGAACTTGCTTGAAGAAGCGGTCCTTATCTTGCTTAGACCAATGAGAAGGAATCCGACCTGTTGCTAGATAATTGACAATATCGGCATACCACGGCAGATTGCTCGGAGTAATTTCCAAGAGTTGCTCATCTGGGAAGGAGTCATGAACAGGAACCGGCTGGGGTGTCTCAAATAAAATCCGTGACAAATGGTCAGCAACAACATTTTCAGTGCCCTTCTTGTCCCGAATCTCGATGTCAAATTCTTGCAGAAGTAGTATCCAGCGGATCAACCGAGGCTTTGTTTCCTTCTTGGCCAGCGGATGTCGCAGAGCAGCATGATCAGAAAAAATTATAACCTTTGAGCCCAGAAGATATGAGCAGAATTTATCCAGAGCAAATACCGCAGCTAGCAATTCTTTCTCAGTGGTTGTGTAATTAACTTGAGCATCTATCAAAGTCTTGCTAGCATAATAAATGACATGAGGAAGCTTGCCTACCCGTTCTCCCAAAACTGCACCCACAGCATAGTCAGATGCATCACACATAATCTCAAAGGGCAATGACCAGTCAGGCGGCTGTATGATCGGAGCAGAAGATAAGAGAGACCGGAGCTGCTGGAATGCCTTGTGACATGCTTCATCAAAGTGAAAAGGGGCGTCCTTAGGAAGCAAGTTACATAAGGGCCTTGAGATTTTGCTGAAGTCTTTGATGAAATGACGATAGAAACCGGCGTGCCCGAGGAAAGAACGAATCTGCTTCACTGAAGTGGGTGGTGGTATATTTTCAATGAGCTCAACTTTGGCCCGGTCCACCTTAATACCTCTTTTGGACACTATATGGCCCAAAACATTACCTTCCTGTACCATGAAGTGGCTCTTCTCCCAGCTCAAAATCATTTTAGTTTCTTTGCAACGTTGAAGCACAAGTGACAGATTATGGAGACATTTATCAAAAGAAGATCCAAAAACAGAAAAGTCATCCATAAATACCTCCAAAAAATTTTCCACCATGTCGGAGAAGATAGACATCATACATCTCTGGAATGTGGCAGGTGCATTGCATAAGCCGAAGGGCATGCGTCGGTAAGCAAAGGTGCCGAATGGACATGTGAATGTCGTCTTCTCTTGGTCTTGGGGATCAACTACAACCTGATTATACCCAGAGTAGCCGTCAAGGAAGCAATAGTAACTTTGGCCAGCAAGACCCTCCAAAATTTGATCAATGAATGGGAGCGGGAAGTGATCCTTTCGGGTATGGGAATTGAGCTTCCGGTAGTCAATGCAGACACGCCATCCCGTGGTGGTGCGCTGTGGACCCAATTCGCCACCAGAGTTCTCAACGACGGTGATGCCTAATTTCTTTGGAACCACTTGAGTGGGGCTCACCCATTTGCTATCTGAGATGGGGTAGATGATGCCTGCATCAAGTAACTTGACTACCTCTTTCATTACTACCTCCTTCATGTTGGGATTCAATCGGCCCTGTGCCTCAAGGGAGGGTCGAGCATCTTCTTCCAAATGGATCCGGTCCATACAGATAGAGGGGTCAATGCCTTTTAAATCTGCCACGGTCCAACCAATAGCCTCTTTATACTCCTTTAACACTACGAGCAGACTGTTCCCTTGGTCTTTTTGTAAGTCAGAAGCAATGATAACCGGCAGGGTGTTGTTAGACCCCAAAAATGCATACTTGAGCTTTGCTGGCAGGGGCTTTAACTCAAGCTTCGGTGGAGACAGCAGAGATGGAACAGGAGGAGTGCTTGATGTCGCAGGTAGGGGCTCTTTTACTACTCTCCAGGGATGGAAATCTGCACTTGCAGCTGTTTTTAGCAAATCATGGACCTCTTGAATGTACTGGTCGGTGTTGAATTCTTCAAAGTCGAAGTAATTCAGGCATGCTTCCACTGGATCCTTTGTCAGGAGACTGGGTAGTGAGTCTTCTACATATTCTTCAATGCTGTCCAAAAAGAAACACTCATTTTGATCAGGAGCATGCTGAAATGTAGTAAAGATATTCAACCGAACCTTCATATTGCCAAATGAGATCTCCATGACTCCAGTTCGACAGTTGATACATGCATTTGCTGTGGCTAAGAATGGACGCCCAAGGATGATAGGAACCAGCTTCTCAGGATTGGGCACAGCTCGGTATCAAGCACTATAAAGTCAACTGGGAAGAAAAATTTATCCACCTGGATGATCACATCTTCTACAATCCCTCTAGGCTTCTTAATTGACCGATCAGCTAGTTGCAGAATCACTGTGGTGGGCTTCAGCTCCCCTAGGCCAAGCTGCTGATATACTGAATAGGGAAGTAAATTCACACTAGCTGCCAGATCTAAGAGTGCCCTATCAATCTCTCTTTTTCCGATGATGCATGAAATTGTAGGAGCCCTAGGGTCCTTGAACTTTGGAGGAGTATTGTGCTTAATCAGGGAACTTACTTGCTCAGTCAGAAGGACTTTCTTGGGGATATTATTTCTGGTCTTCCTCTTTTGAGTACACAAGTCTTTAAGGAACTTGGCATAGGCAGGCACTTGTGCAATGGCATCTAGGAGGGGAAGATTGATTTTGACCTGTTTGAACATCTCCATCATTCCTTGTATTTTCTCTCCTTGTTTCCCAAAGTGGGAAGGTGCCTTGAGACGTTCTGGGAAGGGGGCCCGTGGCTCATATGGGATCTCTGGAGTGGGTGCTACTGATGACGAAGCTTCATTGCTTGCTATTATCATTTTGCAGATTCTGTGCAACCTCCATGTGCTCATCCTTTTTCTCCTCCACATGATTGTCAACTATTCTGCCGCTTCTCAAGGTGGTGATGGCTTGAACTTGCTGATGGTATGAAGTGCCCTCATCTACCATGTAGTTCCCCTTAGGGTTTACCACCGGCAGACTCGGAAGCTTTCCTTCGTCCCTTCTGTTGATGGTGTTGGCAAGTTGTCTGACTTGAGCTTCTAGCTTGGCAATGGATTGGGAGTGTGAGTTGACTCTTTCTTCTTGAGATTTGATTGACTGCTTGATCTCGCTGGTCAGCTCATTCACTGCTTTTATAATCTGATCCTCAAAATTAGACTCTGGGGAGACTGGTAGTGCTGTTGTGGAGGCCGGTAAGTAGAATGAGATTGGTAGGGCTGCCTGTTGGATTGAGATTGATTATGTGGCCCTGGGGCTGAGTTCCCTGAACTTGAATTCTTCCATGAGAAATTTGGATGATTTCTCCACCCGGGGTTGTAAGTATTGGAGTACAGATCATTACCCGGTCTGGAGAAAGCTGCATTAACCTGCTCATTTGCAATATTAGTGTAATTTCCAGTAACAGGGCAGTTATTTACATGATGCATAGGACTGGAACAGAATGAACAAGACTCAGTGTGTGTGTGAGCAACATTAGGAGCTAAACCAGCAGTTAACAGAACTTGATCTAGCTTCTTTGTGATAGCCTCAACTACTTGGTTAGCCATGTTTGGGGAATGGCCTGCTTCATACAAACTCTCCGTCTTGAGTGCTTTAGGTGCTGGTGCCCTCCGTCTGGTGGAAACCTGCTGAAGAGAATTGTTACTCAAGTTTTCAAACATAGACCATGCTTCATCTTCGCTTTTTAACATGAATGTCCCCCCACTTGATACATCTACCATTTTTCTATTGGACTCGGTCAGGCCATCATAAAAACACTGCACTAGCTGCCTTTTTGGGACAGCGTGGTGTGGACATGATCTAAGCAAGCTCTGCAACCTATCCCAAGTCTCATGAAAATCTTCTCCCTCATACTGGGAGAAGGTAGTGATGGCTCTCCTAGTATCATTGGTCATTCCTATGGGAAAATACTTCTTAAGAAATTCTTGCTGTAATTGAGCGCAAGAAGTAATAGAGTTAGGTGTTAAGGATTGAAACCAATGTTTGGCTTTTTCCTTGAGGGAGAAAGGAAAAAGACGCATCGTTAGGGCATCCTCAGTGAATCCATTCATCTTAGTAGTATCACAAATTGCTTCAAAATCACTGAGGAAGTCATAAGGATTTTCAATGCTAAGCCCTAGGAAAGAAGGTAAACTCCGTATAGTGCTGGGCTTAATTTCATAATGGGTTGCCGTAATTTCTGGCAACCGGAGACATGTGGAAGTAGTGTAAGTGGTGGGCAGGTAGTGATCCTGCAAAGCTACATGATTACCGTCTCCCATGGTCTCAGTGGAACGCTCTTTTAGCAAATTAGGGGTCCTTTAGGATCTAATTTGTCTAAGAGTGCGTTCGATTTCAAGGTCGTGAGAAATTAATGGAAAAGATAAAGAACGACAACCGAGCATAAACTAAACAGAAATTGAAAAGAAAACAGGAAAAAAAATTAAGCTAAAACAGAAAACAAACAAGCTCACAAACGGCCTTAGAGCACTTAGGGGTCTGGATTCAGGATGCCGCAAGTGCGCTCGATCGCACGGCAAGGTGCGCTCGAGCGTACTGCCACAGCTGGGTGCAAGCGCAGGAGAAGAAGGCTCGAGCGCTACTGGCTGGGATCCTGCTGAGGTGCGTCCGTGCGCTCGATCGCAAACGGGCTGCGCTCGATCGCAGTTACAGAGAAGGCAGCTTACAGACCTGTTTGCAGTTTCTAAAAAAAAAAAAAATCAAACACAAAACAGAATTAAAATGAGCAACTTAAAACAAGGAATTAAGCTAAAATTAATCTCTAAAATTTGACAATATAACCGTTAAGCAGTCCCCGGCAACGGCACCAAAAATTGATGTGGTATTTTTGTGACCAAAAATATCAATTATAAAATAACCACTCGCAATAGGACAAATCTTTGCAGGATACGGCTATAGAGAGGGTGTCGACCTTCAAGGACTGCAGGGGTTTAATTATCAAAATTTGAAAGATTAAAATTAACTTAATTAAAAGAGAGTGATTTGTTTGTGTGAATCTGAAGTGCATAAAATAAACGGAAATAAAAGAAGTAAATGTATGAGAGAGAGGGTAGGGTATTGACTTTACCACAATCCGCACATCAATGGTTAGCCATATTTAATTCTAGCAATTCATTCTATGCATGTTATAATTTCAACAAGAAAACATATAAAAATAATCTCATACAATCAACGGAATAGCATAACCCATCTTCGGTTGGCACGGACCGTCTACCTAAATTACACTAAACTTGGGTGTAGTACGATCCATCTTCCCTAAGCATGGCCTATCTAACCCTATTGATTGCATGCCAATTAAGAACCATTGTATGACCATCATTCTTATAATCACAGAAAATAAGAATGATTTGAGTTCAATAATAGTAAAATAATTTCTAAGACAAGATAAGAATTTTACTAATATTGAATTGAAATTTAAAGAACAACTGCATTTAATATGAAGAACAGAAATCAATTGTAGCAATCCTCAGAGTTATACAATCAACATGCATAAATTGAAACACTAGAAATTAAATACAATCAAACCATTGTGCTTGGAAAGGGCTACATCAATACCCCACAATTGGGTTTAGCTGCTCATGATCTTCTAAGCTCCACAGACTATTTTACTGAATTTTGCTCTAAAAGCGGTGTGTCTGTTTAATGTTTAGAGCCCTATTTATAAGGAATTGGATAACCCTAAAACCCTAGAAATCCTCAAAAAGTCGGAAGTCAGTTTCCCAGTCCAATTGGGAGACTGAAATCCAAGTCCATGCTGGAGAAGGATTCTTGCCGAGCATCAGACGCTGCAGCGCCGAAGCGTTATGCGAGACGCCGGCGCGCAGCGCTCGATCCTAGTCCAGAATGCTCAGCTTTTTGATCTTTTAAGCCCACTTTCCATTGGTTTGTCAAATAAGACCTGAAACACAAAAACAAAGCAAAATCAAACAAATAATAGTGCTAAGAAATTAACATATGTAAATTAAGGGGCTTGAATGTGCAACATTCAGCGCTTATCAATAATATAACAATATGCCAATGCTTTGATCATGTTATATCTATCTAATGTTTGTCAACTTATGGGCATGGGTGTATTCTCCTTAAGCTATAGATTTTCCTAAGCAACGAGTTAGGCATGGGTGTATACTCTAACTCTTTTCTTTCCTAAAGGATTTAGCATGAGTGTATACTAAGTTGATTTTCAGGAAAGCATATATTATGTGGAAATCGACAAACACATGAGGCCTAGGGCATGGGTGTATACTCCCGGTTCCCCATGTTGATTAACCCAAGAATCTGGTGTGGATATCTTTTGTTACTTATGTTAAACCCAGGACTCGGTCATCCAAATTGATTTAACTAACTAGTCCATACCACATGCATATGTTGATCAGGCACACACATATAAGGAATTCATACAAGTAGGTATTAATCTAGTTAAATAGCATAACAAGATCATCACAAAGGCACCAATATTGAAATATTAACTAAACATAACTAGGGCTTCAATCTACCCCTACTAAATAAATTAGCTACACATAGAGTTGATGTTAAGCATCTTCATAAAAGAAAAGAAAAGAAAGGAAAAGATTAAACCCGAGACTTGAACTTGAAGAACTCCTATTCTTCTCCTTACAAAACATACCTATTCTAGAGGTTTAAAGGTCTATTTATAGGCCTTAAAAGTCCTTGACAAAGTAGTAAACCTAGGGATTTCGTAGGGCTTCAACTCCTATTACAATTGGGAGTTGGAAAACCTAATATGGAAAGAAAGACATTATGGCCGCCACTTGATGTGTCTCCTGCGCACGGGTGCGATCGATCGCAACCCGTGTACGCTCGATCGCAGGTCTGTGATCGATCCTCTTTTGCCATGCGCTCGATCGCTCCTAGCCTACTTTGTGCGGTGTTTTCTCTGGTACTGAGCTCGATCACAGGTACCCTGTGATCGATCGCAGTGTCAGGGGCTCCCATTTTTCCCATCTTCTCACTTTGAGCCCAAATCTTCTAGATTTACTTCATTTTCTTCAAAAGCCTACAAAAGTATGGAAAATGCAAAAAGGAATTAAAATGACCAAATTAACTAAAACCAAAGGATTAAAACATGCAAGTTAAGGGTTGAAAATATGAATATTTTGGCACTTAACACACTCCCAAACTTACATATTGCTAGTCCCTTAGCAATACCAAACAAAATACAAGAAAGGAAAAACAGAAAACAAAAAGAAAAATCCATCGTTCGTGGGATGTACTATTGCATTTAGCATATGCAACAAGCCTTTTAAACCTCTCGGAATTCCCCAGAGGACGAGTGAAGTCTCATGAGGGTTTTCCAAAAATGTTACCCACAAACATCATGCAAGAGTTCATGCTATCCAAAAATTAGAGCATCACTTCAAGATTGTGATTTTCATTCATGAGCAAGCTTAAAAAGATGAACTCCATCTTCACAATGAATTGGAATCTCAAAGTGCAATTACTCACAAAGGACATGCTAAAATATCACAAGTTTAAAAACAATGTAAAGTGAATTAGTACAAAATTATGAGACTTCCAAATCTTTCCAATATGTACTGTCTCCAAATCTCAAAATTCACTGAACTCCCAATTAGAATGACACAATGGCATATTTCTTTTTCTCTTCTTCTCTTTTTTTTTTTTTCTTTGGTCAGGTTGTGCAATGTTGGTTCCCTTAGGCTTTCTAATTGACCCTTGTAGCGAGTGTTAAGTCAATGATTCCAAAACCAGGTGGTTTTAGGGCATTGGGTGTAGAGACACCCCTAAGGACCTACTAACTCGAGTCAAAAAAGCTACAAAACCTACTAACCATGACACTGATCAAATCAATATTTTTCACCTTTTGACGTGAACACTTAATGCTTTGAGGCAAGAGTTTCAGTTACTCAGTTAAAAGCCATCAATGATCATTTATTTCATACTTTCTCTTTTCTTTTTTTTTCTTTTTTTTGATCATGATATGCTATGGTGTCATCTAATAAGTCATCCAATTTCATCCAAGATGCAAAAACACACATATCAAACCTCATGTCATACCTCACAGATTATGTGCTTATGTGCTTAGATTAAACATGTGATTTTTCAACTGTCCTCAACAAGTAACCAAACTAACAGATTTACTCATTAGATCATGTGTTCACAATTTTAAGCTCACTGATGAATTCAAGCCACCATTCTTTTAGAGCAAACATGAACATGTATAAAATTTATTATTATTATTATTATTATTATTATTATTTTAAAACAAACAAACAAATAAACAAAAAAAAAAAAATTGAAATTGGGACAAAGTGTGTGAACAATCATGTGTGCCCATACCCCAAACTGAAATGACACATTATCCCCAATGTGTCTAAGTGAAGGAAAGAATGTACCCGAGAGATGGTTGACATGATCTTGGGAAGCATGGCTCATAGCACACCCCCAAACTTGAAGTGAAGCACACTTGTCCCTGCAAAATAAGAAAATACACAAAAACAAGTAAAAAGAAACAACACTAAAACTAGACAAATAAAAATCGAACTTAAAATACACAAAACAAAAGAAAAAGATAAACTATGGGGTGACGTGTGTGTGATATGTGATGATGGTGGTGGCCGTAGGGAAGAAAAGGATGTGGGGAATGGGGAAAGTGACCCAAAATAGGTCACGTGGCCTGCTACGCTCGATCGCATTCGCGCAGTGGAGTGTGTGTGTGGGTGAGGCGCGCTTGAACGCACACATGGTGTGCGAGATCGCACTGACAGAATGCAATGAAACCTCAAGTGGAGACCTGCGCTCGATCGTACGCAGGTTGCGATCGATCGCATTAACAGAATATAAAAACATGACAAAAGACTTGAAACACTAAAACACCAACGTAAAATAAAACACAAAGGAAAACAAAAACAAAACAAAATAAAAAGGATATCCTATGGGGTGCCTCCCATGAGCGCTAAGTTTAACGTCTTCAGCCAGACTGTGGCACTTTAAACTTGAAGCACCAATCTTTTCTTCTCTTGCACCAAAGGGAATGAATCTTTTCTATTGCAAGGTGCTCCAAAGTGTTTCTAGATCGGGGAGGACCACTCTGAGTTTTCTCAAACAGTTGCTCATCCAGTGGGGAATCATGAACTGGAATAAAGTAAGAAGAAAACTTAGGGAGCTTTTCTATCTTGATGTTCTCAAATTGCTCATGTGGTAGCTCTAACAGACTTCTCTCTTGGCCTCTTGGTGTTTCAGGAATAAGAGCTAATGGTGAAAAAATCTTAGTGCTCTCTTCTTTTTCCTGATGTGGCTCTTGTGGAACTTCGGCTTGCTCCTCCTTCTCCTCTTCCACTTGATTTTTTTCCACCTCTGCGTTCCTCAATGTGGTAATTGCTTGCTCATGATAGAATGTGCACTTTTCCTCCATGTATTGTTCGTTGGGGTGTTCCATCAACTGCCTTTGACACTCATCTTCTTGGTATTGGTGGTGCCTCTTGATGTGGAATGTACTCAGCTCCTTGGCCAATTGTCCTATTTGTACTTCTAGTCTTTGAATGGCTTGATCAGTCTTTGTATTGAATTGTTTTTGATCAGCCGTAGATTGCTGCTGTGAAGTCACAAATTTTCGTAAAAGACTCTTCAAGTCCTCCTCTTCTGGGTCTTGGGCTAGTTGAACTACTTGTTGGGAATTGCTTTGCTGTCCTTGAGGGTTCCGAATATTCCTACTGTTACTCCATGAGGAATTGAGGTGGTTGTGCCACCCTGAATTATAAGTGTGCTGTCCCACATAATTTGCTTGCTCCTGATCTGCAGATGAATACAAAGGGCAAGTCTCAGTAGTGTGATCAAAACGAGAACATGTGGCACATACCTGGAGTTGGGTGGCTGGCTGAATAGGAGAGATGTTCCGACTGGCCATGGATTTTACAAGTGTATTTAATGTCTTCTGTATGGCAGCCAGCTGATCTTGTAGTGGTGGATCCGATTTAGAGGAATATGAATGATTTCTAGGAGCTTGAGCTTGCCTTGAAAGATTGGATTGTTGGCTCCATGTTGGGTTACAGGAATCAAATAGTTGTCGTTCCCCTGTCTAGAGAATGATGTGTTCATGTACTCATAATGTTTGTTAGAAATTTGTCTCATTCTAGGACATTCTCTAACATGGTGATAAGGGTCATGGCATAAAGAGCACGGTCCATGGGGTGTCGGAATGCCACCCCACATGTGTGAAAGCAAAAATAGAATACCAAAAAATTAAAATTTAAAAAGGGAAAACAAAATTGAAAATAAACTTACGAAGATGCAGACTCAACTGACCCAGCATGAAATAAAAGAAAAAAAAATCAGATCTATAATTATCGCAGTACTGTGCTGTTCTCTGGATGTGCGATCGATCGCGCCGTGGGGTGCGCTCGATCGCCCTGGTTAGTGATCGATCGCACCTCCAAAGGCACAGAAACTGCGGAAAAGATTATAAAAACAGAAAAATTTAAAACAAAAATAAACTAAGGAAAATAATTCCAAACAAAATCAAACAATCCCTGGCAACGGCGCCAAAAACTTGTTGTTCCTAAATACTACATAAATTAATAGATAATATTTAGTACATTTTAACTCGCAAGTGCACAAGATCAAAACAATAGTATAGTGCAGCAAGTACGAGGTCGAACCCACAGAGATTGTGATTTTGTTTAAAATTAATAAAAAATATCAACTTGTCACTGAATTGATATTGTGAAAAAAGAAATAAAAAGATAATAAAGATAAATGAAAAGCTAAAGGTAGGGCTTTGATATCCACCACTAATCATACTTAGATAATATAACAATATGCCAATACTTTGATCATGTTATATCTATCTACTGTTTGTCAACCTAAGGGCATGGGTGTATACTCCTTAAGCTATAGATTTCCTTAAGCAACGAGTTAGGCATGGGCGTATACTCTAACTCTTTTCTTTCCTAAAGGATTTAGCATGGGTGTATACTAAGTTGTTCTTCAGGAAAGCATATATTCTGTGAAAATCGACAAACACATGAGGCCTAGGGCATGGGTGTATACTCTCGGTTCCCCATGTTGATTAACCCAAGAATCCGGTGTGGATATCTTTTGTTACTTATGTTAAACCCAGGACTCGGTCATCCAAATTGATTTAACTAACTAGTTCATACCACATGCATATGTTGATCAGGCACACACATATGAGGAATTCATGTAAGTATGTATTAATCAAGTTAAATAGCATAACAAGATCATCACAAAGGCGCCAATATTGAAATATTAACTAAACATAACTAGGGCTTCAATCTAGCCCTACTAAATAAATTAACTACACATAGAGTTGATGTTAAACATCTTCATAAAAGAAAAGAAAAGAAAGGAAAAGAATAAACCCGAGACTTGAACTTGAAGAGCTCCTATTCTTCTCCTTACAAAGCATACCTATTCTAGAGGTTTAAAGGTCTATTTATAGGCTTTAGAAGTCCTTGACAAAGTAGTAAACCTAGGGATTGCGTAGGGTTTCAAATCCTATTACAATTGGGAGTTGGAAAACCCTAATATGGAAAGAAAGACATTATGGCCGCCACTTGATGTGTCTCTTGCGCACGGGTGCGATCAATCGCAACCCGTGTGCGCTTGATTGCAGGTCTGCGATCAATCCTCTTTTGCGGTTGCGCTCGATCACTCCTAGCCTACTTTGTGCGGTGTTTTCTCTGGTACTGGGCTCGATCGCAGGTACCCTGTGATCGATCGCAGTGTCAGGGGCTCCCATTTTTCCAATCTTCTCACTTTGAGCCCAAATCTTCCAGATTTACTTCTTTTTCTTCCAAAAGCCTACAAAAGTATGGAAAATGCAAAAAAGGCATTAAAATGACTTAATTAACTAAAACCAAAGGATTAAAACATGCAAGTTAAGGGCTGAAAATATGAATATTTTGGTACTTAACAACTCTCTACCCATCTCGTCCTTGATGCTCCCGATCCTGTTATTTCTTCTCCGTTGGGACGCCTAAGCATGAAAGTATGGGGTGTTTCGGTCTCTGGTTTGATACCATGTTTGCTTTGTCCTTTGCTGCCATTTTAAATCCTCCCGCTCCAGAAGAGATTCAATCTTATTTTTAATTCCCAAAATTTCCTCATGGTGACTATGGGTCTCCTACCTCTGTAGCTCCTCAAGCCGAGATGTGAGCATTTTGATTGAAGCCTCCCCTTGCTGGAATTTTGACCTCTTCCATCTCACCAGAGCATTTCTACATCGCTCTAGTTTATGAGATAACCCCTGTCGGTCATTGCTGTCCTCAACCCAAGCCTCATGCACCTCTCCTTGGAAATCTTGTTCTACTGTCCAGCTTGCCTCAAAACGGAAACCCCTTGACTGTTTATCACCATCAGACTCATGGGTCCCGAATTTCACTAGGAGAGGTTTATGGTCTGACGTCCTAGCCTCAAGCACATGGACCTCATGCTCGTAAAACATTGAACACCACCCTTGCTTAGCCAACCCCCGGTCCAACCGCTCCTTAGTAAGCCTACATCCTCCCAACCGTTATTCCAGGTAAACCGTGACCCAATGTAAGCAAGATTAGTGAGTTGGCAGTCTTCAATGGCCACTTGGAATTCCTCCATTTGGCTTGTCCGTCTCAACGAGGCTCCACACTTTTCAGATTGGGTGACTATCTTGTTAAAATCTCCCACACATAGCCAAGGTCCCAGTGACAAACCTTTTAGAAATTTAAGCAAAGCCCAAGACTCTTCTCTTTGGCGTTTCGGGGTGCCCATAGAAACCGTTAAAAAACCATTTTCCAACACTGTTTTACGGGAAAACTTCTGCATGGATATGTCTCCTAGAAAAATTCTGGATTGTGATTCCACCTTCATCATGCCATAGAAATGCTAGCCCACCGCTCCTTCCCACAGGATCCATAACAAATAAACCAGAAAATCCCAGCTTCACTCGAATAGTTTCTATTTTATTCTTACAACTTTTTGTTTCTATAAGGAACAAAAATGTGGGTTTCTTTTCCTTTACTAATTGGCAAATGTCACAAACTGCCGCAGGTTTCCAAACCCCCAACAATACCAGTTAAGTAGAATCATGGTTGTTGGCGGGGCTGCGGACCATTCCATAAATGATGGTGTCCAGTCTCTCCTAAAACATATTGTCCCCCTTAGCCGTAGCCTCATTGCCCTCTGCTTCCAGGTGACTAAGCCGGCGTTTGGGTCGGTCCTCAGCAACACACTGTTCAGATTTGCCTCCACTGTCCCGCGCCTTACGTTTTCTTTCGGAATGTACGTGTATGCACGTGGCATGTTACTTTTTATATATGATGAGGAAATATTTTGTCATTATTGTTGTTGATATGTAGGTGTAGATGTTTGTGGTGGTTGTATACGAAATTTGTCGTTGGTATTAGATGTATACAGAGGTATCTTTGTCTTTTGGTGACAAGAGATATTTCTATAGTTATTGAATGGTTATCTTATTAAATGATTTTTTTTTTTTTAATTTTTTTTAATTATGAATTGTTGCTATCGTTCCTGCTATTGTAATATGCAGATTGTCTTCCAATTTTATTGGTGGGAGTTTTTTCTTTTCTTGTTTTTTTTTTCACGGTTCATGTTTTAACTATATACGGAAGACAATGTTTTTTGGCAGAGACCTCGGTCATCACAATGTTATCCTTAAAAGACGACGGTTTGGCAATAATACAAGCTTTTCAGAAAGAAATACCCTCATGGCAGATATCTAGTAATTTGATTGAGGATTCGAAGATTGTTTTGCATAGTCTCCATTCATGGGATGTGGTGCACGTTAGGAGGGAATCAAACATAGCAGCACATCAGTTGACAAAGATAGCATTTCAAACTTCTGGAAAATTTGAATGAAAGAATATCATGATATTGTAATCGCTAATAATTGTACAACTTAATTTTCATGAATGAAAGACCGAAAGTTCACTTCAAAAAAAAAAACAATATATATAGTATCATATTATTTAAAAATCTTAAATAATGTCACAACATATTTAACATACATTATTAAATTTGTAAAATTTCATTTCATTTCGGAGAGAATTTTATAATGGTGAGGGTAACTCAGCAAATTTATTGCTTTCGTTTGGATATGGCAAGTAATTTGTACCAGCAAATTTATAGCTACAGCAAATTTATAGCCCATTCAATTACAGTCTCAACCACTTGTACTGAACTGCGCTATAGTTTTTAGGGTCTTTAGCATCGATTTTGATAACTCTTAAAATCCAAAATTCTTGTAATTATAATATCACATCTAATTGTTACATTTGTTTAACTTTGATTGCAAAATATAAATTAATATAAGTTGCATGTGCAATAAAATATACACGAAAGGTTTACAAATTAACAACATTACTCATAGTTCAAAGAGTAATGATATCTCGCATAGGTGAAAAATCTAGCAATAATATATAGCTAGCAAAGCTATTTGATGTACCCTTAAAATGTACGTCTTCGTTTCCTATTTTTTATCCAAGGTTATGTTTGTTTTGACGTAAAATGTTTTTTGTATATTTCGGTGTCTAGTGCGATATAAAATAATATTTAAACCGAAAATATTTTCAGTTTGATCAAATAAACTTCTTTAGTTTCAGAAAATAGTTTTTATTTTTAAATTTTGTAAATCATTTTTCGAGTTTGTGTTTCTTTCTCCTCAAACCGTCTGACCATTGCAGGATCACCACTATTGGGCCTCGCTGGACCATGATAGGGCCTCCACTGGACAACTGTTGGGGCCTCCACCAGACCACCATCGGGCCTCCTCCTAACCACCATCGACCACGATTGGACCATTGCTAAACTTCTATTGAACCACCTTGAACCACTACCACCAAGCCACCATCAGGCCACCGTCAAACCTCCACCAAACGTCCACGGGACCATCATTGGCCTTTGCCGGACCACAGCTGTGCAACCCCCAAACATCTGAGTGTAATTGTACTCTTCGTTTTGGTTAATGAAGTAACTCATTCATCAAATAAAACAAAAAAGTCTGTCCATCATGTCAAGTCTAAAATTCTTGTTGGAGAGTGGTTTGAAGTTCTTCGAAATGCCTTTAATATACTACACATGAAAAAGACTCGTATCGGTATTTGTTGACTTCAACATATTGAGAATTGTTTTACCTGAAAAAAAAAAAAAAAAAGTTGGAACTTTATTTTTGTTGAAGTAATCCGCCAAAAGCACTAATTTCTCTTCTTCTTTTTTTCAGAGAAAAAACTACATTTGTCTTCTCAATCTATCACCTGCGTTGCAATGTTCTTTCAATCTTTTATTTTGGTTAATGTACCTTGTTGATTTACTATTGGAGTTGTAATCTCTCACTTTTACCCTAAAATAATAAAATTACTCATAAAAATTTGAAAAAAAAAAAAAGAAAAAGAAAAACCAATTAAAATTTAAAAAATAAACTTTATTTCCTACTTTTTTTATTTTTTGTTTTAAATTTCTGTCTTTTTAAAAACTTTTTTAGGCATCAAATTTTTGTTATTCTCGGGCGCAAGGAAAGACATTACAAATCTATTATCAATAGGATATATTAATCAAATTAAAAGGTGAGGAGATTATTAAAAAATTATGTTATAGTTTAAGTAATAAGTGTAATTTTCTTTTCTTTTATTGTAAGTCCAACCGCACTTCAATTATATGTGACATAGAGAAAGAATTTTGAGAAATGCTACGTACATTTTGAAGTTCTCACTTTCTAGTACACACTTCTTGATATGGCAATAGAAATCACCATTAGATCCAAAATTCAATGATAATTTATGTTGTCGTATTAGAAATATGCACTTAAGAGTGTGTACTTAAGAGTGCATGTAGTTTTTTTGATGTTGTGCAGAGCTATGATTTTTTTATTTTTTTTGTTCTTTTAGAGTAGCAATAGATCAGAAATTAAGAATTTAATATTGACATGGGAACTCATGGAGAAAAAAAAAAACAAATAAAGAAGAAAAAGACCTTCATCGCTCACATAAGCAAATAGAGAATAACTCTGAAAGATTGAAAAATAATATAGACTAAATGCTTTTATATATGTTAGAGCATCCTCATTAAGCTCTTTAATTTTGGCTTTTCTTTAAAAATTTGAAAAACTCACAAAAAAGAGTCATTTAACAACCTCTCTATTTTATTTCAAATTTAACTTTGAAAAAAGCAAGGCTCTTCAAATACCAAGTTCCCAAGGGGTATCTCAATCGGATGTGGATCACGCCTAATGAAGCGAATGTCACTAATTCGAATCCTCCTCCCCCTTCCCTTTTGTGGACATGTCAAAAAAAAAATATCAAGTGCCAAAAAGTGAAAGTTATTTAATTTTTTAATCTTATATATTCATTTTTCTTTCTCTCTCGATCTCTCATATCACTCTCGCCTCTCGATCTCTCACTCTCACCTCTTGATCTCTCACTCCGGCGCTCAACTGCTTAGCCTACTCTACTCTCGCCTCTCGATCTCTCATCTCACTCGCGACTCTCATCTCTCTCACTGTCGCCTCTCACCGCCGGAGTCTCTCTCACCATCAGCTCTCACTGTCAGAGTCTCTCTCACCGTCGCCTCTCACCGTTGCCTCTCCTCTCTCCTCAGTCCTCGCGGCTCACTGTCTCCGCTCCTCTCTCTCTCGCCGCTCATCTCTCTATCACGGCTCCTCTCTCACTGTCGCTATTAAGGTTTGATTTTCTTGTTAGGGTTTTATTTTGATAAGCAATTTTTGTTAAGGATTCTTGTTAGTTGTTAATAATAATTTATGGTCTAATTATGTTGGGTTCTATTTTTTGTTGAAGTACTTATTTCAGTTTTGCTTATTGTTAAGGTTTTTGTTGGAGTACCAAATCAAGTTGATCCTCTCACCCCTCGGCCTCAGGTAAAGAATTTTCGTTTGTGCCTTTTGGTTTGATTATGTTGGGTTGGATTTTTTGTACGCCGATTGATTATTTAGTCTTCCCTTTACTGTATGCCGATTGATTATGTAGAACTTATTCTCATTTCATGTTGAAAAATGAGATGCTAATGACTTGATTATGCAGTACTGATTGCATGTTGAAAAATGCTAATATTATGCAATATTGATTTTTTTTTTTTTTTTTTTTCCACTTATTGTAGACTAATGGATGGTCATTCAAGTAGTGTTGTTGGTTTTAGTTCTATGTCATCTATTCATAACCCTAGTTCAACTCTCCCACCAAAACCTATAAAATCTTAGCAAACATCAATGGTTTAGGAACATTTTACCAAGTTAGAGGGGGGTGATCCTAAGGATCCTAAATCACAATGCAAGTATTGTAACAAATTGTTTAGTTGTCACACTATAAAGCATGGTACAGATGCTATGCTTGGGCATTTGAGGAATACTTGCAAAAAATATCCCGGTAGATTTGATAAAGATGATAAGTCACAATCAAAGTTAAGTTTTGAGGGTAAGAAGGAAGGCCAAATGGTAGTGGGAGAAGGATCTGTTGGTAATTTGGTGATTACTAAATACAATGCTGCGAAAATAAGTGAAGCAATTGCTAAGATGATAATTAAGGATGAGTTGCCATTTAGGTTTGTGGAAGGTGAAGGGTTTCGGGATTTCATGAATATAGTTGAGCCTAGGTTTTCAATTCATTCTCGTTATACTATGATGAAGGATTGTGTTAAGCTCTTCTTATCTGAGAAGGAAAAGTTGAGGGCAATGTTTATGACAACTGGGGTTCGGGTTTGTCTTACCACTGATACGTGAACTTCGGTTCAAAACCTTAATTACATGGTAATCACCTCTCATTTCGTTGATATTGATTGAAACTTACACAAAAGAATTTTAAACTTTTCTTTAATTCCTAATCACAAAGTTGATACCATTGGGGAGAAGATTTTGTTGTGTATGCTTGAGTGGGGTATTCGTAACATTTTCACTATCACAGTTGACAATGCTATTGCCAATGATGCTGCTTTGGATTTTGTGAAGAGGAGAACTAGTAATAAGGAGGGCACCATATTAGAGAGTTAGTTTATACATATCAGGTGTTGTGCACACATACTGAATCTTATTGCGGCTGATGGTTTGAAAGAGGTTGATGACTCCATTGTGAGGGTTAGAAGTGCGGTGAAGTATTTGAAGTCTTCACCTGCAAGATTTGACAAGTTTAAGGCTTGTATTGAAAGAGAACAAGTTGATTTCAAGGGTTTGTTGTGTCTTGATGTTCCCACTAGATGGAACTCTACATTTTTCATATTGGAAGGTGCTGAAAAATGTCGAGCTACTTTCCAACTTATGGAAGAGCTTGATAAGAACTTTAAGCCTACACTGACCGAGGAAAAGAATGAGAGAAATGGTTTGGGACCTCCTACTTGTTCTGATTGGAGTCGTATTAAGATTTTTCTCAAGTTTCTCAAACTTTTTTATGATGCCACAATTCGAATTTCGGGTCTTTGTATTATACATTTAATAAGTACTTTCAAGAAATTTGTGGCATTCAAATGCATTTACAACAGTATATTGATAATAGTGATTATGTATTGAGTGCTATGGCGGAGAAGATGATGACGAAGTACAATAAATATTGGAGGGATCTTGAGAACAATGATAGGGTTAACTTGATGATGTTTGTTGCGGTTATACTTGATCCACGAACCAAATTGGTGTCGTTAAAATATTGGTTCAAAGATGTTCTTGGTGTTGATAAATGTAATGAAATAAAGAAAAAATTAAAGTGCATCCTTAACAAATTATATGATCACTACAACTCCGAAGAGAGTTCATCTCAAGTTCCACATAATAGTAGATTGCCTCAAGGTTCCTCAATGAAAATAGAAGAAAGTGAGAATGATAACCTCTATTTCATGAATAGGTTTCATAAGTACCTAACTTCTAAAAGTGATATTGAAAACAAATCGGAGATCGATCGATATTTGATGGAGGATGTTGAAAAAGCGAATGCGAATTTTGATATTTTAAATTGGTGGAAGGTGAACTCAACCAAATTCCCAATAGTTGCCAAAATAGCACGAGATATGTTGACTATTCCCATTACAACAGTTGCTTCAGAGTCGGCTTTTAGCACCGAAGGACGTGTGTTAGATCCTTTTCGAAGTTCATTGGCCCCAAATACGGTTGAAGCATTGATATGTTCACAAAATTGGTTAAGATAAAAGCCTCTAAGTTCTGACTTAGATATGGTTGATGATGCTGAAAATTATAGGCTCGATTCAGGTCAGTTTTTTGATCATTGATTCATTTTAGTTTGCTTAATATATTTTGCTATTTACAAATTTCATCTATCGGTTTCAATTGATATTGTAATGTTTTTTTTGTTTTTTTTTTTCATTCTTTGTAGAAGTAACTTTGAAGAACATCAGCATTTTACTTGAGGATGATTAGTGACTTGAAGTTGAAGTTGCATTCTGGATGATTAGTCATTTTACTTGAAGTTGCATTCTGTTGGGTTTTGTTGCTTAGAGTTTGAAGTAATGAATTTTTGTTGTTACTTTAATGTAACTATAAACTATGGGTGTTAAGTAATTTTTCGGTTTGTTTTTTTCCCCATCTTTTTATAAAAAAAAAAAAAGAAAACTAACCATATTTTTATGAAAGCCAAAATATCATTTTATAAAAGATTGAAAGCCTAAAAAAAAGCCAAAATATCATTATAGATGTAGTCTTTTAGGCTTAGACCCAACAAAAAGCCCATATTCTGATTTGAAAATAATAAAAATAGCCCATATAGGTGTGGCCTTTTGGGCCTAGCCCAAAAAATTGAATAAAATAGATTACAAAAATGCCATGCCAATAAACCTGACCCGACCCACAAACCTGCACCTATTTAACCTGCACCGCAATACCCAAACCCGCGCGGATCTTGGTCATTGGGCTCGGGTGGCGGGTTGTAAAATCCCAAACCCGCAAGGTGCGGGACGGGTGGGAAAAAACCCGATACCCGCCCCGCCCCAACCCGTGCCCAGCCCCAAATATGGATGCTCTTAAGTTTTCTAGACAAAGTTAAATTGTGTAGACAAAGAAATAATCTTCAATATCATTCATGATTCTTTTCATTCTTGTGATAATCTTATTCACAAAATAATTTTCAAATCTTATGCCTAATCCTCCTACATCAATGTTAACGCTGGACAGAGAAAGATCATATATAGTCAATCCAAAGGAACAAATGGTTAATAACTTTAAAAGATTGTCTGAGTGTTGTCATTTTTGTTCTAGTCTTTTCTGGCAAACTATTCTGATGCCATTAATTCCGTATGTACAACTCAACTACTCATTTTAATTTCTCAGTAACCTTTATAACAAAGGATTTGGCTTACATATTGTTATTAAAATAATAGCATGTATGTTGTAGTTTAATCAATGGTTAAGATTGAATTTTAAAGTTGACTTACTTTTAAAAGCTTTTAATAAAAGAAAAAAAAAATAAAGAGAGATTTTAAAAAATTCAATCTTGACCGTTGATTAAACTACAGCATACATGTTATTTTAATAACAATATGTAAGCCGAATCCTATATCATAACATGTCCGTTGTCACAATATGATGAAAGCAATGATGTCATTTCTGGTAAGTAGTGCAACTTCTTCCTTTAGATTTGATAAAAGAAAGAAATCTTTTGATGGCGGCTATCTTTTGGGAGCTGCAATATAAGAATAATTATATAATGAGGACTATTATTTTTGGGACAAATGTAAAATTAGTTATTGTGGTTGGCATAAATTACAAATTATTTCAAGTGATATAAAAAATAATTATAGGTCCATGTAATTGACCTATATTACAAATCACTCAATGTAGTACAAAAAAAAATTTATAAGTCCTCAAGGTATGCCAAAATAATGGTTTACTCTCTGAAATCAATTTCCGTTACGTAACTTAACAAAGTTTGTCACTTTGTCATGTTATACCAAATAAAGACGCGACACATGTTATTATTAATTTCTTACTTTCAAAAATGACAATTATTTTTCACACCATTTTACGAAGCCAGCTAAGATTACACATCAGTCCTCACCTCACGTCATATTGCTATAGTAAATTAACATAATCTCTTATATTCCCAAAATTTTACCCCGTGCGTAACACTCCCTCATCTTCATCTTCCTCAGCTGCTTAACAAAATGCTACCTTCAAATTCTCGCAAAATGCTCCCAAATCGTGGCGAGGAAGATGAAAATGAGGGAGGGTTACGCATGGAGTAAAATTTTGGGGATATAAGAGATTATGTTAATTTACTGTAACAGTATGACGTGACAAAGCAACGGATCCTGTTAAGTTACTTACCAAAAAGTGATTTTAGGGAGTAAACTGTTATTTTGGCCTACCATGAGGATCTATAAATTATTTTTTATATCACATTGAGTGATTTGTAATTTAGGCCAATTACAGGAACCTATAATTTTTTTGTTATACCACAGTGAGTCATTTGTAATTTAGGCCAACCATATGTACCAATTATGCATTTATCCCATAACTTTTTTAGAGTCATTCCAAATGTAATGTGGCTTTTAAAATTACTATCGAATTTGAGATCCTCATTATTGAATTTTGATCTATTGCTGATTTTAAAAGGCACATCAAATTTGGAAAGACTATAATCGTCCTTATAGCATTACTCGAAACACAAATAATATCGTATTTGGTAATTGGTAATTATTCAATAAAGATAATCATTCTCCTCATAAAATAGTTTTGAGAGGAGGAGGGAGCAGATCTGCTCCCTCCTCCTCTCCCCTTCCCCTTTTACTCCCCGCTCTTACCCTCCCCCTCCCCTTCTGATTTTTTTCTTTTCTTTTCTTTTCCTTTTCTTCTTCTTTATGTTTGTAGGTATTCTCTGACCAGATCAGCAACTTCGGCATCTCCGCTATGTGTTCATCCACCTTCCACTGTGCTGTGCCATTCATCTCCTCCCTGGCCGCTGCTGCTGCTTGGTAGTTGTTTGTTTTGAATAAGAGGTTTCTTCTCTCTAGATTTGCCCTCATGAGTGAGTATGAATAATTACATGTGAGTGGTTATTTTTCACGGTCCGGATAATTAGATGCGATGGGCTATCTCTCACGGCCGGTTTAAATAAATTTTGTTAGGAAATTTGGCTACTCATGTCTTAGATCTAGTTTGCTCGGAGCAGATCTACTCTTTAATTAATTGTATTTGTAGATGGGTTAGCGGAAGATTGAAGTCATTGATAGCACCTGATTGTAAGAATTTTTGCTTGTATCTATAACTTTATAACCCATAGCATGTGGCTATGATTTTTGCAGAACTTTATGCTTTGTAATCTTCTAATTTTCATATATATATATATGATGACAATTTTGTCTTTCACTTAAAAAGATCACTCTTCACCGATTGATAAAACAAAAATAATAAATCAACTTGAGAGGATACTATTTTTTGTTGATTTACGGGTTCCTACCTACATTATTTGGGGTGGTTGATATCAATATGCAGAAGTGGATGTATCCGATTCTCATTGCATCCCCATCACAACATTTATGAAAATTGATTATCAATGTCGGAGAAACTGTAGACGATGTAATAAGCCACTCATCCCTGGCCATGGATTGCAATATCGGCATGTGATTCACAAAGAGCGGCCCATTTATGACTCCTCCAATGTCTCATGCATTCTCATCCGTGAGGAAATGGAGATTTCCCTTTAAATGAAAAGGGATCATTTAGTGTATTTAGAGAAGTATAGTTGTTCATTTAATTTTTGAATAAATTTTTTTAGACAATTAGACTCCTCTAAATATATTAAATGGACTCTTTTCATTTCAAGTGAAATAGAGAAGATTTTTCTCCCATTCCCGAACCATTGCTCCATAAGTCAAAGTTATTGTTTTTTGTTTTTGTAAGTCATTCTCACCCGTGAATCACATTGTCCCTAAATTTAATGGAACATAATGCATTAGGCCAAAATAAAATATGGTGAAATTTTGGTCAAACTCAATAGATTTTCACAAGGCTTTAAATTATTCATTTGATATCTAAAATCAACTTTTAAATTATTCTTTTATTTATTTTTTGTTGTATTTTTCAATAAAAATTACTTACATTACATTATGGCATGACAAACTTTTAATTTCATTCAATTACCTCATAATTTTTCATTAAAAATCTCTATGTAGAGTTTTCTCTCTTGTTTTGGCTATACTATCATGGCAAATATATGGTAATTTGATTGAGGATTCGAAGATTGTTCTATATAGTCTTTGTTAGTATATTTCAATAATAGATACGTTTTTTTTTCCATAGCATATATAGACTAAGGATGAAAATCATATACTTCCATTAATCACGAGACAAACTTTCAATATCTGGCTCTCAAATTTCTTGTAGATGCAAAAACATATAAAAGAAAATTGTGTTTTGTGTGTGTAGAGAAACTATTACTCTCAACCCTATTTTTCACATAATAACCTAGTAAAGCTTAATTGGCAAATTTCACTTATATATTGGGTGAGAGTAAATGGCTTCCTCATATATCCACAAAATTTGCACATCCCATTATGGGCCCAAATCAAAACAAATAACTATGCTAGTCCACTCAAAAGGAATAAATACAACAGTCTCCATTCATAAAATGTGGTGCATGTTAAGAGGGAAGCAAATATGACGACACACATGTTGACAAAAACAGCGTTCCAGACTTTTGCAAAGGAAATTTGAATGGAAGAGTACCACGATATTGTAATCGCTACTAATTGTACAACTTAATTTTCATGAATGAAAGACTGAAAGTTCACTTAAAAAAACCTCCCACATGGCCGGGGTGTTATATCTTGGGTCTTATTCTTTGATGAAATTAATTTTAGATGTACTCAAGAATTAATTACTAATTAATTAATTTTTTGGGGCGTTACATATTGTCTCGAGGAGTATTCTTCTATTTGCCAAGCAGAAAAGGCCTTTCTTAGGCAAAATCTAGGAATATGTGGGCTAATTTGGGTGCTCAAAACGACTCATGTTTTCATAGGATTGCCAAAGTCTGGAATTCAAAAAATTTGTTACTCATCTTTGGGATGAGTCAGGGCAGAGAGTTGAACATGCTGAGCAAATCAAACATGTTGTGGCCTATTATCAGAGACTTTTTGGGTTTTCCGTTATGGTTTTGATACAAATATGGCTGCTCATCTTCAAAGGCTGTTAACAAAGAAATTGGATGTTGCATGTATTGATGCTATACAGAAGATGATTACTGCAGATGAAATGAAGGCAACTCTCATTTGAGTTTTCTAAGCAAATAATAAAAGGTTATATGATTAAAACACTGAAAATTTGGTGAGTTCTCTAACAACAAACTTAAAATGAAAATTACAGTACAAGCAATACAAAGAAAAAGTAGAAAATAGGTCATAAAATGACCCAGTCCTCTCAATAAAGACAACAAAAAATGGTTTAAGCACCTAGATGGAATAAACGGGCAGGGGGTTCGACCCTACCCAAACACCTGCAGGTAAAGACAACCACCAAGAGGAGGTTGTGGTAGAAAAGGCACAGTAAATACATCATGATACGAAAAGCAGGAAAGAACATCCTGATGGGATTTTGAAGGAAAAATATGGCTTATGTATCATATATGATTCTGGTGTTAGTATTAGAGATGCACATTAAGCCATTTGAGTAACTTCAAAATAATTGAGAAGATATTAGGAGAAACAAACATAAAGTTGAGTGCTTGAGATTAGTTTGGCATGCCTTGCTAAAGTGTAATTGTATTTTTTTTTTTTTTTTGGTTAATGAAATAACTCATTCATCCAAAACAAAAAACAAAAAAAGTCTTTGTCAATAATGTCAAAAGTCATACCCTTTCCCTTTTCCCACATCGAATTAAAAAATAAAAATAAAAAGAAAAGTCAAAAGTCTAAAATTTCTTGTTGGAGAGTGGTGCAAAGTTCTTGGAAATGCCTTTAATATACTAGACATAGACATGAAAAAGACTCATATCGGAATTTGCTGACTTGAACATATTGAGAATTTTTTCACCTGAAAAAAAGAAAAAATAAAGTTGGAACTTAATTTGTTTTTGTTGAAGTAATCCGCCAAAAGAGCCACTTTCTCTCTCTCTCTCTCTCTCTCTCTTTTTTCTTTTTTTTTTTCAGAAAAACTAAATTTGTCTTCTCAACCTATCACCTGTGTTGCAGTGTTCTTTCAATCTTTTATTTTGGTTAATGTACTTTATTGATTTACTATTTGAGTGGTAATTTCTCACTTTTACCCTAAAATAATAAAATTACCCATAAAAATTTGGGAAAACAAAAAAACAAAACCAATTAAATATTTTTGGGAAACTCTTAGCTTAACTGAAATTGATTTTGGAAGTAAACTATTATTTTTTTGGTTGAGTTACTTAACGGAAATTGATTTTGGGAGTAAACTGTTATTTTAACCTATCCTGAGGATCTATAAATTATTTTTTACACTACAGGAAGTGATTTATAATTTAAGCCAATTATAGGGGCCTATAAATTATTTGTTATATCACATAGAGTGATTTGTAATTTATGATAACCATAGTAGCCAATTTTGCATTTGTCCCATAATTTTTTTAGAGTCATTCTAAATGTGATGTGGCTTTTAAAATTACCATTGAATTTGAGATCATCATTATTGAATTTTGATCTATTACTGATTTTAAAAGTTATATCAAATTTAAAAAGACTCTAATCTTCCTTATAGCATTTCACAACGCATATAATACCATATTTAATTGAATCCTCTCTCTAAAGAAGCCAATCCTTTTTAAGTAAATGGTAGAATTGTAAAAATAAAAATAAAATAAAATTATATATATATATATATATATATATATATAGAAAATGACAATTTTGTCCTTCACTTGAAGGGAACCGAGATTGAAAAAAAAGAAACAAAAAAGAAAAAAAAGAAAATCAATTGGAGAAATGATGGTTCCTAACTGCATTAAGATCCATGTGATTGATGTCAACATGCAAAAGTGCACGTATCCGATTCTCATTGCATTCCCATCACAACATTTATGAAAATTGATTCTCAATGTCCGAGAAACTGTAGACGATGTAATAAGCCACTCATCCATGGCCATTCGTGACTCACAGAGAGGCGGCCCATTTGCGACTCCTGCAATGTCTCGTGCATTCTCATCCGTGAAACGATTCTTTCATTAGTCAAAGTTTTTGTTTTTGTTTTTAAAAGTCATTCTCACCCGTGAATCACATTGTCCCTAAAGTTAATGAAACATAATGCATTCACCCAAAACAAAATATGGAGAAATTTTGGTCGAACTCAATAGATTTTCATTCGTGTCATAATCTTATTCACAAAATAATCTTCAAATCTTACGCCTAATTCTCCTACATCAATATTAATAACAAATAAAATTAAGATTGTTTTGACAACGTATAATAATAATTTTAATTCTTTTACATCAATATTAATATCAGACAAAATTAAGATTGTTTTGACAACATATAATAATAATAATAATAATAATAATTAAGAATTAAAGATTAAAATAAAGACTAAAAAAAGAAAAGATAAACTATTGAAAAGAGAAAGATCATACTCACTCCAAAGGAATGTCTGAGTGTTGTCATTTTTGTTCTAGTCCTTTCGTGAAAAATATTATGATGCCATTAATTCTGTACAACTCAACTACTCATTTTAATTTCTCAGTAGGAACTTTATATCAGAACTTGTCCTTTGTCACAATATGATGAAAGCAATGACGTTATTTGTGGTAAGCAGGGCAACTTCTTCCTTTAGATTTGATAAAAGAGAGAAATCTTTTGTTGGCTGTTATCTTACGGGAGGTGGAATACAAGAGTAATACAATAACGACTTAACGAGAGCGATATAATTTTTGGAATAAATATAAAATTGGTTATTGTATTTAGTCTAAATTATAAATCACTGTATGTAATATAAAAAATAATGTGTCGGTCCTTATAGTTGGCCTAAATTATAAATTGCTCTTTGTGGTATAAAAAGGAATTTATAAGTCTTCAAGGTATGCCAAAATAACAATTTACTCCCTAAAATCAATTTTCGTTAAGCAACTTAACAAAATATGTCACTTTACCATGTCATACCTAATAAAAATGCAATACGTGTCATTATTAATTTCTGACTTTAAAAAATGACAATTAGGATTTTTCACACCATTTTACAAACCTACTAAGATTCCACATTAGCTTTCATTCAACGTTATACTGCTACAGTAAATTAACATAATCTCATATATCCCCAAAATTTTACCTTATGCGTAACCCTCCCTCATCTTCATTTTCATCTTCATCTTCTTCAGCTGCTTCACAAATTGCAACTGTCAAATTCTCGCAAAATGCTCCCAAATTATGGCGAGGAAGATGAAAATGAGGGAGGGTTACGTATAGAGTAAAATTTTGGGGATATAAGAGATTATGTTAATTTACTGTCGCAGTATGACGTGACAAAGTAATAGATTTTGTTAAGTTACTTAACGGAAATTGATCTTTTGGAATAAACTTATTTTGGCCTACTCTGAAAATCTATAAATTATTTTTTATACTACAGAGAGTGATTTGTAATTTAGGTCAATTATAGAGACTTATATATTATTTGTTATACCATATGTAGTGACTTGTAATTTAGGCCAATCACATGGACCAATTTTACATTTATCTTATAATTTTTTTAGAGTCAGTTTAAATGTGATGTGGTTTTTAAAAGAGAAATGCTTGACTTCATTAAAAAGTAAATCTTTTGGCCATTTTAATACTAGGTGGCATGGCCCATTTTAAAATTAATAGATTTTAAACAATAAATTAATAGATTTATGAAAAATGAGTCATGTTACCTAGGATTAAAATGGCTAAAATATGAACTTTTTAATGAAGTTAAGCATTTCTCTTTTTAAAATTACCATTAAATTTGAAATCTTCATTTTTAAATTTTAATCTATTACTGATTTTAAAATAATATCGTATTTGAATCCTCTCCGGAGAGGAGCCAATCCTTTTAGCCAATCCTTTTTAAGTGTAGGATAGAATTGAGAATATATATATATATATATATATATATATATAGATATAATGACAATTTTGTCCTTCACTTAAAAGGGACCACTCTTCACCTATCGAAAAAGAAAAAAAAATCAATTGTAGAGGATAAATTTTTTGGTTGATTGATGGGTTCCAACCTCCATTAATATTTGGGGGGATTGACGACAACATGCCGAAGTGCATGTATCCGATTCTCATTGAATTCCCATCACCCTTATTTCACAACATTTATGACAATTGATTATCAATGTCGAAGAAACTGTAGACGATGTAATAAGCCACTCATCCATGGCCATGAATTGCAACATCGGCTTGTGATTTACATGAGAACGTCCTCTTCTCTGTGATTATGGCATAAAAGGTGGTTTTTGTGCCCACCACTCAAGTGAAATACCTTATTAATTTAAAAAAAAATATAAAAAAAAAATGCATAATTGCAAAACAATGATTAATCCTTTCATATAGTCATTCTGACGCCACCCACCCGCTGCTGAATCTCTCTCCCTTTCTCTCATTGTGCTGGGGGTGGCTTGCGCGGCCACTACTGGGTGTGGCTCGCAGGCCACCCCTAGGCTATTGGTGGCTCTGCGCGTCACCCCATGGCCGGGGGTGCCTGGGGTGACCACGAGCCACCCCACAAGCCGGTGGAGAGAGACACGGGGATAGTTGGTGGGTGGCAGTAGGCGGAGGCGGTAGCTCAAATGACTGAGAAAATAACCTAATATTTTATTCTCATTTTGATTTTTTGTTGTAAGCTGAGGTTTCAAGTTCTGAATGATGGACACAAATCCACCTTTTGTGCCACGTCCACACATAAGTTATTCTCGATTCACATAGAGCCGCCCATTTATGACTCCTGCAATGTCTCATGCATTCTCCTCCGTGAACCATTCTTTCATAAGTCAAGTTTTTGTTTTTATTTTTGAAAGTCATTCTCACCCGTGAATCACATTGTCCCTAAATTTAATGAAACATAAATGCATTAGGCCAAAACAAAATATGGTGAAATTTTGGTCAAACTCAATAGATTTTCACAAGGTATAAAATCGACTTTTAAATTATTCTTTTGATTTTTTTTGGTTGTATTTTTCAATAAAAATTACTTACATTACATTATGGCATGGGTAGTTTCCTATATATATATATATATATATATATATATATATATATATAAGATTTTTTTTTTTTTAAATAAGGATTTCCCAAATCCCTCGAAGAGTTGTTTGGACTACTCATAAATAAGAGGATGATCAAATCACCCCAAAATTTCCTACCACCTGTTTAGGAGTGGTCCGACAACCCCTTACAAGGATTTTGAACCACTTTTTTATTAACTTCTTATAAAATTTTTAATATAAGGGAAAACTTCAAAAAATTGCCATGAACTTCCACTCATTTTGACGCTATCTACCCAAAATTTAAAAACTCTCAGTTTAGCATATCAAACTTTTAATTTCATTTAATTATCTCATTTTATTAGAATTTTTCGTTAAATTTAGTCAAAATACTCATTTAAAAGCCTCAATCTTTACATTTTTTTTTTTAAAAAAAAAAAAAAAATTATAATAAAAAATGGGTAGTTTAAAAATTTTGACAAGATTTAACGGAAAATTTTAAGGGAACGGGGTAATTGAAAGAAATTGAAAGTTCAGTACCCTTAATTGAGAGTTTTTAAACTTAAAGAGTACCTTCAAAACAAGTGAAAGTTTATAAGAGTTTTGTAAAGTTTTCCCTTAATATAATAAAACTTTAATTTTAACACGTCACACATGAGCATGTGACATGGCAAATTACTTACATGGCATTAAACCCTTTAGGGCCACATAATTACTTTCTGAATGAAGCAATAAATTAAAAAACAAAATAAAAAATCTAAACAATTTAAAAATGATTTTAGAAATTTAAGAAATTATTTTAAAATTTCTCAAATAGAAAATATCCTCTCACTCTCAACTACAATTCCGTCTCTCAAACGCAAGCACAAATACATGCAAACCCGATCTTCCTAAATTTGCCATTCTTCTCTCAATAAAAACAAAGTTTTCTCAATCAAATGACAAATTATGGATCTTGACAAATAAGTTGGGACTCAAACCACTTTTGATATTATTTTGTTGTCTCGCCATGCGAGCGAGGAAAATCAAATTAGGCAGGGGAAAAATCATGTGGACCTACACGGTACGATGATAGCAACTAGCAAGTGTTTTCTAGCCTTATATCAAAAATCATACTCCTAGGTAATTTTTTTATTCCATCTTAAAAGCATAAAACCAATTTTACTTAAAGGAGCAGGATATCTTAATCGGCTTGAGACCACACCTCATGAAGTTGAGATAATTAGTTCGAATCCCTCTTCCTCATTTCTCTCCCCTTATACAGAGAGGTAAAAAAAAAGGAGGGTTGAAGTGCATTAATGCATTAGATTTTTCTCTTATTTAGCATGCAATGCATTGTCTACACCAAAGGAAATATGTATATATCACTTCTTTTGTTTAGGATTTTTGAATAAAGGTCTTAAGGCCATAAATTACGGTACATTTAATATTTTTAAGTGTTGTAAAATCAAAGAAAATAACAAGACGAGATAAAGTGATTGTGCAATATGTGAAACTAGTTCTTCAAGAACTATGTATGATTCTTCTCAATTATTGAGTGATTTATATATTACTCAATACTCCATTTTATAGACATGAAATCATAATGAGATGTTAAGGAATATGAAAAGGGGAATATGAAACAAGAGGGTACATCTATTTATTACATGGATGTTATAGGAATTCTAAAAGATGACATGAATGTGTAGAATTCGAAGAGATGGAACTAAATGGTCATCCACCAAATACATGAATGCGTTCATAACACTCGCCCTTGGATGACCGTACACTAAGAATATGCCTCGTTAAAACTTTGCCAAGGAAAACCCAGTGGGAAAAAACCTGTGGCGAAGGAAAAAGAGTACAATATTCTTATGTGCCTTCATATGCTTTAGGACTGCCTCATTAAAACCTTGCAAAGGAAAACCCAATGGAAAAAACCATAGTGAAGGAAAAAAGAGTACAATTCAGCATAATCATTTTACTCCCCCTCATTAGTATGAAGAGCTTCAATTGTTTATGATGAAAGATCCTTGAGTTGGCGCATTCCAATGTTATTCACCAACTTCTTAAATGTTGCAGTTGGTAATGTTTTTGGTAAATAAATCTGACAAATTGTCACTTGATCTTATCTGCTTGACATCAATATCACCACTCTTCTGGAGCTCATGTGTATAAAAGAACTTCGGTGAAATGTGTTTGGTTCTATCACCTTTAATATATCCTTCCCTGATCTGTGTGATACAAGCAACATTATCTTCATATAATATTGTCGGGCTATCTTTGATTGTGGATAAACCACACTTTTCTCGAATGTGTTGAATTACTGATCTTAGCCGTATGCATTCTCGACTTGCTTCATGAATTGCAATAATCTCTTAGTGATTTGAAGAAGTAGCAACAAGTGTTTGCTTGACAGATCTCCATGAAATAGCAGTATTTCCACATGTAAATAGATATCCTGTTTGAGATCTACCTTTATACGGATCAGAAAGAAAACCCGCATCTGCATATCCAACTAATTGTGAATTTGAACCTCTTGAATAAAATAATCCCATGTCAGTTGTTCCATGAAGATAACGTAGAACATGTTTGACCCCATTTCAATGCCTTCGAGTTGGTGCAGAACTGTATCTTGCTAGTAAATTAACTGAAAATGCAATATCAGGTCGTGTGCAATTTGCAAGATACATCAGAGCACCAATTGCACTAAGATATGGTATTTCAGGACCAAGAATTTCTTCGTCATCTTCTCGAGGGCGAAAATGGTCTTTTTCACATCAAGTGATCGAACAACTATTGGAGTGCTCAAATGATGAGCTTTCTCCATGTAAAAGTGCTTCAGGACTTTTTCTGTGTATGTTGACTGATGAACAAGAATTCCATTTGGAAAATGTTTAATGTGTAAGCCAAGACAAAATTTTGTCTTTCCAAGATCTTTCATCTCAAACTCATTTTTTAAATAAGTGGTAGTTGTTATGAGCTCTTCTAGAGTCCTAATAAGATTTAAATCATCTACATAAACTGCAATAATAGCAAATCCAGATTTTGATTTCTTAATGAAAACGCATGGACAAATTGGATTATTCTCAAATCCTTCTTTCAATAGATATTCATTAAAACGATTGTACCACATGTGTCTGGATTGCTTTAACTCGTATAAAAATCTTTGTAGCTTAATAAAATAAATACTTCGGGATTTCGAATTATATGCTTCAAGCATTTTGTATCCTTCAGAAATTTTCATGTATATATCATTATCAAGTGATCTATATAAATATGTTGTAACCACATTCATTAAATGCATATCCAAATTTTCTATAACTACCAAGCTAATCAAAAATCTAAATGTTGCATCCACTACAGGGGAATATGTTTCTTCATAATCAATACCAAGTTTCTACAGGAAACCTTGTGCCACAAGTCTTGCTTTGTATCTCACAATTTCATTTTTCTCATTATGTTTTCGTACAAATACCCACTTGTATCCAATAGGCGATACACCTTCAGGTGTTTGGACTACAGGTCCAAATATTTCACGTTTTGCTAGTGAGATCAATTCTGCTTGAATTGCTTCCTTCCACACTGGCCAATCATTTCTACGTCGACATTCTTCGACAGTTTGTGGTTCAATATCATCATTACTTCTGGTATTGTCAAATGCAACTTTAAATGAAAATATGTTGTCGACAACAATTTTGTTTCTATCCAATATTTTTCCTGTACTTACATAATTTATTGAGATCTCATTATTTTCAGGTATCTGTTATTCTTTAGGGGGTAACTCTTCAGGTGATTCCTATTCGAGGGATTCCTTTCCAGGAGAATTTTGTACAGAAAGTTTGGATGGATCAATTTTCGTTGCCTGTTTTGTGGGTAAGGCCTCTTTAGGATGGCCGATTTCATTTCTTTGTGCTTTTCTCTTCCGGAGAATCTTATCCTTTGCACCAATAGGTCTTCCATACTTCAGGCATGCCTTAGACTCATTTGCTGCTATATTAATTGATTGTCCTACAGGGACTTCTATCTTCGTTGGAGTATTAGCAGCTAGAATGTGAGACTTAATTATTTTCTTGTTGTTAGTAAATGCATCCGCCAATTGATTTGCAATACTCTACAGATGAATGATCTTCTGAACTTCTAGTTCACATTGATTTGTACGAGGATCAAAATGAGATAGCGTCGAATTACTCCAAGTGATTTCTTGTCGTTCTTCAGGCAACGACTTTTCTCTCCCTAGTCATGTGAATATGTTTTCATAAGCAAATGTCGAGCAATTAATTGAAATCGTTTCATAAACGATTCAGCTGAACCATTTTGAGTATGAATTTGAGCAACATGATGTTCAACATTAATTCTAATTGACATGCAATAGTAATAAAATGTTTGAGATGTAAATTCACCCGCATTATCCATCCGAATAGATTGAATTGGATAATCAGGAAATTGTACTCGTAATCTAATTATTTAAACAAGAAATCTAGCAAATGCAACATTACGAGTAGAAAGCAAGCAAACATGTGACCACCTAGATGATGCATCTATTAAAACCATAAAATATCTAAATGGCCCACATGGAGGGTGAATCGGCCTACATATATCCCCTTGAATCTTTTGTAAAAATGATGGAGATTCAACAATTACCTTAGAAGGGGATGGTTTGATAACAAGTTTACCTTCAAAACATGCAGCATAAGGATAATCACTTGGTAAAAGAATCTTCTGGTTCTTTAAGGGGTGCCCATGAGAGTTTTCAATTATTCGACACATTATAATTGTTCCCGAATGTCCAAGACGATCATGCCAAAACATAAACATCTTCATATTAGAGCACTTCTGGTACATCACAACATGTGATTCAATTATTCTTATTGGTGTATAATACAACCCGGAAGAGAAAGCTGGTGGTTTTTTCAATATGAGCTTCTGGCCTGAAATTATTGAAGTAATATAAAGATATTTGTCACTGCCATAATTAGTGGTTTCAACATGATAACCATTTAGACGAATATCTTTAAAATTAATTAAATTTCTTCTAGATTTAGAAGAATACAAAGCATCGTCAATACAAAATTTTGTTCATTTTGGCAATATGATATTCGCTCTTCCAGAGCCTTCGATTAGGTTTGATGAACCTAATATTGTATTGACACTAGCTTTGTTTAATATCAAGTATTGAAAATATTTCTTGTCTCTAAGAATTGTGTGTGTTGTACAACTGTCTGCTAGACACAAATCTTCGCCAATCATTTTGGAATTAATCATTCCATCAATTTGACCCATACCTTCATATATAAACAAAATATATATTAAATTTCATTAATCAAAAAGAAAATAACAAAATACAATTAAATTTGACAATGTAAACATACTGTGATAAAAACAGAATGAAAACATTTTAATTGTTGTAGACATATTTATCACCAATTAAAATATCAGTTTTTGTGTTAGAGTCTACAAAGAAATCAGAAACATCAAGATAAATGTTACCCTCTCCATTTAGAGTATCAAGAAAAATTGGAAAATCTTCAGGATTACTATGATTAGCAAAATTCATTTCAATCCCTTTTTTTATTTTTTTATTTTTGGAGTCTTGATATAGGTCTACCAGATGTTTAGGCATATGACAGGTACGTGACCAATATCTTTTCATACCACACATGTAACATTTATCTTCATAGTTCTTTGTAGGTTTATTCTATAAACCTTTGTTTTCGTTTTGTTTCTCCTCAGTGTGGCTCCACTTTTGATGGTATAGAACATTTCTTTTGTAAGAATTATGAGTACGTTCCCCTTGACCTCTATAATTTTTCTTTTCTACCACATCTACGTCCACGACCATGGTTTCCTTTATTACCATGAAATGAGGTTCCATTTGCTTCAGGAAATGGTGTAGAACCCGTTGGAAGATATTGATGATTTTTCATTAATAGTTCGTTGTTTTGCTCAGCCACTAGAAGACAAGATATTAGTTCGGAATATCTTGTGAAATTACGCTCATGCTATTGCTGCTACAGGAGCACATTCAAGGCATGAAATGTGGTATATGTTTTTTCTAACATATCCATATCAGTGACTTTTTCTCTACACAATTTTAATTGTGAGTTGATTTTAAAGTGTTCAGAGTTATAGTCACTGACACTCTTGAACTCTTGCAACCTCAAGTGCATCAAATCATAACGAGCTTTTGGGAGGGTAACTATCTTCTGGTGCTCGTATCTCTCCCTTAAATTATTCTACATGGTCAAGGGATCCTTTACTGAAAGGTACATAGTTTTTATATGCTCCAAGCATATAAAATTATAAGACATCATATTCATAACATTAGTATAATAAAATTCTAATTTATAATAAATCTCACATGAATCATAATATGCAAATGTTATAATATGATTCTTAAAACAATAAAAATTTCTAAGCATACGTTAGAATGTTAATTAACAAAATAGATAATAAGATTACTAAATGTTAAAGAAACTTTAAATGAATTGAGAATACCTCACGGATAGCGTTTGATGTTGAAGATCAAAAGAACACAACAATTGGCTAGAGCTTCGTGCTGATAACGTGTTGTAAAATCAAAAAAAATAACATGACAAGATAAAAAGATTGCAATATGTGAAACTAGTTATTTAAGAACTATGTATGATTCTTCTCTATTATTGTGTGATTTACATACTACTCAATATTCCCTTTTATAGACATGAAATTATAATGGGAGGTTAAGGAATATAAAATGGAGAATTTGAAACAAGAGGGTACATCAATGTATTACATGGATGTTATAGGAATTCTAAAAGATGACATGAATGTGTAGAATTCCAAGAGATGGAACTGAATGGTCATCCACCAAATGTATGAATGGATTCATAACATTAAGGAAAATGTTAGGTGTGCTCCAGGTGTTCTTTTGCTCATAGGTGGATATTATTTTATAAAAACATGGTGAGAAAAATAAATGTCACTTTCTTTTTTCTTTTTTTAAAAAATAATTTCCAAGAGAAAACCTAGTATTTTCCTATAAATAAAGAGTCATTTTGAAAATAATTAATTAATTAATTAATAAAGAGTATGTGTATGCTACATCAAGATGAGCATTAAGATATTATTGAGAATAATTTAGAAGAAACCTCTTTTGTTCTAAATTTTTCTTCAAAATTTCTGATGTTGATATTTCTACTTCAAATCAAAAGTAAGCTTGAATAAATATGGTTGGATGTATGTCTAGATTACTTTATGTTGCTTATTCTAATGTACTTGTGTTTTACATGTGGTATTAGAGTCACCTCTATGCTATTTTGTTCAGTAAGAATCCTCATCTAATTTTCCCAAAGAATAAAACTAAGGGATCTTCTACTCCTCAAAAGAGAATATTAATTACATAAAACACATGATATGATATTTCTATCAACATTAATCATTACAACCAGAGCATTTGCTAAGAATCATCACATTAATTAGAATCATATTATATATATCGTAATTATAAAAGATCCGAACTAAACCTTAATACATACAAATGTCTTAAATCTAAGTTTACTATATCACCCAAAGTTAGTAATTACCATGAACAGCCTCTGAAATCTTGAGATAAATTCTCAAGCATTAACTTGATCACTATCATTAGATCAAGTAGCTGCATTTGCCTCAAAATCCTCCTTACTCAAATCTAGCATCTAAAGGTAGTCAAATTATAAAACAATACATGTGTTATAGGTAGAAAGAGAAAAGCTTAAGTCCACGACTTATTGAGCAATAATACACATAGTCTACATGTTATCATGTAGTGAACTAAATTATTTAGTAAAATTTTGTAAATCATAAGCAGTAACATGAAGTCCTCTGTTGAATAAAAAGAATGCCATGTTAATCAATTATAAATATAGTGCATGATATATTAAGCAAGCATATCATATGTTAACCATCTATATGGTCTACTCGTGATATTAATCCTTTCTCGACAGGGTTGACACTATTCTGAAAGACCTATAGTACAACACCAATGCCTTGAATGTTGCCGCATACTGTTCATCACTAGTAGCCCAACCGAATCCGACCTCAGGTGGCCCACACCACTAATGACGTTCGTCCTAGTAATCACTAATTAAAAATGGTTGAACCGGTCACAATACAACCATTAGATCCAAAGTCAAACATACAAGTAAATTTCTTTAAACATAGGGTTAACTTGTACAATATTAGTTCATGGCCGTTATTCCATTACAAAGGATACCATGTCATACGATTTAATTATTAATTATCTTTCACATGCATGCATTTCCAGAACTTCTATATTTCATTGCTTTATCACTCATTAATCATTTTAATAAAAGTGAAGTTCACATCATTCTAAATTGTATTTGTAACGAACTAGGAAAAAATGTTAGCCACATCTACGGTTCACTATAAAAAGATTAGTCAATTTGTAATTTAGAATTCTTTATAAATCATAGTTTCTCTTAGTAACTAGGCATTGTGAGACTTAGTACTTATAAATATATTTATAACCACACACACTATTTTGGCTACTCCTCATCTTCTCAATATGGGACCAGAGTGTCACAAATTTCCTCTCTTAAATTCCTGACATCCTCATCCGAGCCTCGTCATGCAGTGTTCTTTTACCACATGGCTTGGCGTTATTAGGTCGCTTTGATACCATTCGTAATGAACTAAGAAAAAAGCTAACTACGTTTGCACTATCACCACAAAATGATTAGTCAATTTGGAGCTTCCTTAAAATTCCTTATAACTCATAGTTTCACTTAGTAACTACGCAATATAAGGTTTAACACTCATGGCCATCTTTATAAACCACTCACTCTGTGTAGGCTACTCCTCATCTTCCTCATATGGAAGCAGGATAAGGTGTTACAAATGGTATCAGAGCCACCTAGTAATACCAGGCCATGTGTATTAGGAAATTTATCCTATTTCCCAAGATGGCATGCTTCACTAATGCCCTTGTAGCATTTTTTTCTTCTCCTACACGACAACCTACACTTACAGTCTTACTCGTGTGTGGTTCTATGCTTGTCTTATTGCACTATCATAACAAACAAAAGACTCTCTTTTATAGGAGTCCTAGGTCGGCTACTTTCCAAATACAAGACAAACAAGGAAGGTGAAGAAATCCAATACAAAAACGATTTGGAGAACATCTCATAAAACAAATAGGACAAGGAAGCATGGCCCACACTTTACTTGGTGGGTGAAAGTCACCCTACGTCTATAATATGCTACTGGAGCATTGCATGAGGTGGCCCTAACAAGGATGTTAGGAGTTTAAGAAGTGGAGTTCGTAACGAACCAATACAAACGCTAGCCACATTTGCAATATCATCCCAAAATGACTAGTTAATTTGGAGCTTCCCTATAATGTCATGAACCAAGAAAAACTCTAGCCATGTTTGCAATATCACCCCAAAATGACTAGTCAATTTGGAACTTTCCTATAATGTCTTATAAAGCTCAGTTTCACCTGGTAATTAGGCAAAATGAGACTTAGCACTTATGACTATATTTATAAATCATACACTCTATGTTGGCTACTTCTCACCTTCCTAGTATAAGACTGAAGTGTTAAAAATTCCCTCTCTTAAGCTCCTGACGTCCTCATCAAGGTCAAGTCATGCAATGCTACAATATGAGATGACGTGGCGTTACTAGGTGGCTTTGATACCATTTGTATCAAACTAGGAAAAAAGCTATCTATCACCTTAAAAAGACTAGTCAACCTCTATTTTATATTTGGTACATGATAAACGATTGGTACATGAGGTGTTCTTCCTCGTGTAGGGTATGTACATTATTACACAAAATTCCTGTAAGGAATCTTGGTAATTGAATTTTGTGAGGCCTAGAGAGGAGGGAGCTCATGTGTCATTGACTAAGTATACATACAATCC